>JAREIK010012250.1:0-47500 GCA_029783825.1 Sapria himalayana | reverse complement strand
ATCAACTTGTCATTGTATATTTCTATCAATTTTTTAATCCAACTGTCTATCTATATATCTTTCTATTTATATGTCAAATTGTCAATCTCTCTCTCTATCTATATTTATGTTTTTTTTATATATTTGTCTATCTATCTGTATATCTATCGGTCTTTCTATATGTATATATATTTGTCTATCAATTTATCTATCAATCTATCTATTTATCTATCTATCTATTTGTCTATCTATTTATTTGTCTATCTATCTGTCTATCAACCTATCATTCAACATGTCTATCAATATGTATATCAATCATTTTATCAATATGTCTATCAATCAATCTATCAATTTATCTATCTTTCTGTCTATCTATTTATCTATCTATCTATCTCTTAATCAATCTATCTATTTATCTATCTATCTATATATTAGAATATCTATCTATCTATCTATTTATCTGTTTATCTATCTATATATTTATTTATCTACATTTCTATCTGTATATGTTTTTATCTTACTACAAGTCTATCTATATTTCTCTCTATCAGTCTATCTATATGTATATCTATTCATTTATTTTTATTTCTATTTCTCTATCTATCAATCTATATGTCTATCTATCTATCGTTCTGTCTATCTTTTAAATTATAATTTTGTCTTGCTATCTATCTGTCTATCTATCTATCTATCTATCTCTCAATGAATATGGGTCACGAACTAGTATTGGACGAATAAGGGCTGCAAGTCTGTGAGGACTAAGAGCTGTGATTTCTTCAGTTGACCATTTTTCAAGTTGGCATTTTTAGTAAGAAGTCAAGACAGCTCCTATACCAGAGGGATCCGTGAGTTCGATAGAAAGATGCATTTCCAGATCAGTTCTTTTAATCTATATGTGTATATTTATGTGTGTGTGTGTGTGTGTATCAATCTACTATCTATCTATTTATCTTTAAATCTATCTATCCAACTTTTTATCTATCTATCTATCTATTAATTTATTTATTTATCTAATAATTTATCAAACTATCTATTTATCTATCTAGCTGTCTAATAATCTATCAATCTATCTATTTATCTATCTATTAAACTTTCTATATATCTAGTTTTCTATATATCTAGTTATCTATCTATTTATATATTTCTATCAATATGTCAATCTATCTCACTTTCTATCTTTGTTTCAATCTATCTATAATTATGTCTATTAATCTTTCTATTAATATGTATATAAATCTTTATATCAATCTTTCATTTAATCTATCTCTCAATCTAATTATCTATCTAAATAACTATTTATCTATCTTTCTGTCTATCTTTCTATTTATCTATATATCTATCTATCTCTCTATCTATCTAACCGTCTATATATCTATTTATATATCTGTCTATCTATTTATCTTTGTATATGTCTATCTGTCTGTCTATATATTTATCTATCAATCTATCTAACTATCTATTTGTCTATTCATCCATCTATCTATCTTTCTATCTATCTATATATCAATCTATCTATTTATTTATCTAACAATATATCTATCAATATATCTATCAAATTGTATATAAATCTATCTATCAATACTTCTATCAATTTATCTATGTATCTATATATCTATCTATTTATCTTTCTATCTATCTATTTTTTACATTATTTGTGTCTCTATCTACCAATCCATCTATCTATCTATATCTATCTATCTAGCTATCTATTTATCTATCTATCTATCTTTTTATCTATATATCATCTATCGTTCTCTCAATCTTTCCATCTATTAATCAATCTATCTAACTATCAATCAATCTATCTATCTATCTATCTATATGTTTGTATATGTGTCTTTTTATCTATATGTCTGTCTTTCTATTTGTATATCTTTATATCTTTCTATTTGTCTAACTATATGACTATCCACAACAAGAAATATTGATTTAGCTTGGGAATTTTAGCTAGGGATTAATCCCTAGCTAAATTGCGAGAGATTTGCTAGGGAATAACAAGGGATTTATGTTTTTTCATTAAAATAAAATTTGCAATGGATTAGCTATGGATTAGTGACGGAATAATTTCGTAAATTCCACATCAGAAAAAAGTGGGGAATTTAGTGACGGATTAGCTAGGGATTAGCGACGGAAAATTTTTGTAAATTCCACTCATGAAAAGCAGAGAATTTAGCGACGGATTTAGCAATTAAAAATTTTCATAAATTCCGCTCAAGAAAAGTAGGAAAATTAGCAACGGGTTTAGTGACGGAAAATTTTCATAACTTCTACTCAAGAAAACCCGGGAATTTAGCGATGAATTTAGTGACGGAATTTCTCTAGCTAATAAAATTTGAAATTTAGCTACAAAATTTTTCTAGCTAATAAAAACTAGAAAGTAGCACGGATTTAGCAACAAGATTTCTCTAGCTAATAAAATCTAGAAATTAGTATTGATTTAGCGATGAAATTTTTCTAGCTAATTAAATCCGGAAATTAGCAATGGATTTATTGACTGAATTTTTATAGCTAATAAAATCCAGAAATTAGTGATGAATTTAGTGATGGAATTTTTCTAGCTAATAAAATATTGAAATTTGCAACAGTTTTAGCGACATAATTTCCCTAGCTAATTACATCAATACATAGCAACAGATTTTAACTATGGAATTCCCTAGTTAATTACATTCTAAACATAGTGACAGATTTTAGCGACGTAATTTCCCTAGCTAATTACATCCCAAAAAAATAGCTATGCATTTAGCGACGGAATTTCCCTTGCTAATTACATACTTAATATAGCGATGGATTTTAGCACGGAACCTCTCTAGCCAATTACTTCCTGAATATAGTGACAGATTTTAGTAACGTAACTTTTCTAACTAATAAAATCCAGAATATATCAATAGATTTAGCGAGGAAACTTCTCTAACTAATTAAATCCAGAATATAGCGACGGATTTAGTGATTGAACTTCCATAGCTAATTAAATCCCGAACATAGCGACGGAATTTCCCTTGCCAAAATTTAATTATTTAATTTATTTTAATTTATTTTTAGTTTTAATATTTTATTTAATTTTGTTTATATAGTGTATGTTAATGGTCTATAGATGAGCGATACTTGAGAGTTACATTCTCCTCGTAAAATCATAAAAAATTAATATTATAAATAAATAATTTAAAAATATAAAAATACAAAAAAAATTATATTAATAAGGACTAAAATATCAATTTTTATGTTGTATAAATTTTTTAAAAAATTATACAAAAACTTTTTCTAAAATTTTTAATTAAGAAACTTAAAAATTTGTATTAAAGTAACATTAAATAATTAATTCTATAAGTATAATAATTTATTTCGCTATTTTAAAAAATATTAACATACATTAAAAATTCTACTAATATAAATGTAAATTAATTCATTTTATGATAAAATATCCGAATTTATGAATAAACTAGTAAATATTAATATGATTATTAGTATAAAAAAATGTATGATTATAGGAAACTTAAAATAAATCATTAATAAAAATTTTAATAATTTTGAAATATAATAAAAAAATAAATTTTTACATTAAAGTTAAAGGAAAATAAATTAATATTTAAAAATAAGTACATTGATATTTGTCCCTACTAAAATTTATAAGAATTAAACAATTGAGTAATATTTTTTCTATTAGCTTTTAATATTCAGTCTTTATTAAAATAATTACAATAACTTTTATTAATTATCTTATCACTTTAAGTAATTTTTTGATTTTTGAAAATTATAAATGATATCAAATAATATGAAATTTTATGCCTTTAAATTTATTCCATTATCTTCATAAAAATTAATATGATGAATTCTTAAAAATTTATAACCATAAAATATAAATTATTATATATTTTTTATCATTAAGAGTAATTTATAACTCTTAGGAGAATGACTAGAAGACAAATCATCTTTTCATGTATGTCTTATTATATGAAGTTTGTTAATCTTGTAGCCATTTGATATTTTTTTTATAAGGCTAAACATATATTTTTTAAAAATTTTATATATGTATTGTTTAATTAATATTATAAAAAAATTGTAAGGTGTTTATTTTTAATTTGTACCTTGCTACACGCACATTAATTTAATTGAAAAAATTTTATTAGTAAATAAAATAAATGAGTCTTTTTGTATTTATATATATATATATTAATATTATTTTTTAATGTTTTTATAATTAAAAATATAAATATTTTGGAAATATATATAATTTGTTATTTAATGTTTATTTTGTCGAGATTAAGTCCTCCATCTTTTCTCGATATTTTCGAAGAATAAGCGATGCAACTCCTCCTCAGTCCGTCATCCTTCTCTCGACACCGACACAACATAAACATATTCGAATTAATCTATAATTTGTTATTGATTTGAGGTATATTTTCTATCCTAATTATTCATTGATCATCTTAATGCATATTGATTCTGTTAATTTTTTTTCAAAATTCTTTTTCTTTAATCATATACATTAATTTAATTATACTTATTGTAAAACATACCAAATGCATTTGTGTTGTTTGGGCAGTAGGTATGCTCATATAAACTTAATTTAAGTATACTTTTTTAAATACATATTCTGTTAATTTAATTATACTTGGATTGCTTATATAAACTTAATCGTATATAACACAAAACAGGTGTTTTGTGTTGAGTAGTGTGTATATAACACACACACTACACACACACACATATATATATCTATATATCTATATATTTCTATCATAATTTTAAATAAGATACATTCAATATACATGTCATGTATTTTAGATATAATTAGTATTATAGATATAACATCATATACATATTTTACACAAATAAAGATATATTGACTTTATGATAGGATTTTAATAATGTATATTTGAAATTTGGAATTCATCATTATGAAATATACGTCTAATAAATTTGCATTATGAAAATATCTATTATTCCATAATGCCGTGCCTACCCAATAAGTATAATTAAATTAATATTTGTAAACTTTATTTATACATGACTTTATGTATAGGGAAAAACACACTCTTATAAAAATGTAAGAGTGTATTTAATATCTGTAAATTTATAGTATAGTCACATTAATATCTATTAATGTCAAATTAATGTATGTAAACATTTATTGACTGGTTTTCAATTAGTTCAAATTAAAATGTAATAGGCATTATGTATACAGATACAAATTTACAAGACATTTAAATACATGTATATATTTGACTATATTTTAATTACTATGTTTAATTAAATGCCACATGGGCTCTCTTATAAATACCCTAGCATTGACTATCAATATGATTCATACTGAATTAAAATATAAGATATCCAGCTCATTTGACATACATTATTTCCTACATGAATTGATGTCGATGATTTTTTGATGGGTTTGAGATGTTCCACCTATATGGATGAGTCGATCTAACATATTTTATAACCACTATAGCCATTAACTCATAAATTGTATACCCATGGACTTGATACTGTTTATTTATTGTAAGCTAACCATTGAATTGTTTACTTGAGTAAACACTAGAAACTATTTACTTATTGTAAGCTTAGATAATGAAGAAACTTTGATAATTAATCCAAATAATCAATATCTATAAAATGATAATCTAGAATATATATAAATTCTTACATTACAACTATAAAATTGTGGGTGTTTGAGAAATCATTCACTTTGGCACACAATTACATTCCTTCACATACCTTGCAAGCTATCCTTGGAGTCCAAGGTGCTAAACCTCTTCAGTTCACTAACATGATCTTCACATATTTCACTATCTTGGATTATCTCAGCCCTTGTTTTTAAATAATTACAAAACTTTATCTTTCTTTAGTTCTAAAGCTATATCAATAATTTTCTCGCATATGATTGCTTCATAAATATCAACATCTGAATTCAATTTTTAGCCATTTTCCAAAAAGGTCAATTTTTTTCATTATTATTTATAATTTAGAAAACAAATTTTACTAAGTTCTCAATATTAGCAGTATATTAAGCAACAAGCACACTAGATTGAGTTAATCTTAAAAAACTCCTTATGTCCTTTTTCTTCAATGGGATGCTTGAAATTATTAAAACATTACTATATAGCTTATAAATTATGCAACTATTTTTCTAAGCATCAGTTAATTTTTTTCCCTCAAGATTTAGTTCATCCATTATCATAATTTCTTATATAAATTCTTTAGTCCTTTGCTATTCAACCATTACTAGGAAATGTCTTGCTTGATCTCTTACTAATTTTCACAAACACTCATTAGTTAGCTGCATCATTTCTTTCATAAATAGGCAATAATCTATTATTCTCTCTCGCTATCTCTCAATCTATATCTCTCTCTCCATCTCTTTTCCTCTCTCTCTCTCTCTCTCCCCATATATATATATATATATATATATATATATATATATATATCTCTCTCTCTCTCTCTCTCTCTCTCCATCTCTTTATATCTCCCTCTCCATCTCTCTTTCCCTCTCCATCCTCTATCCCTCTCCATCTTTTTATCCCTCTCCATCTCTATATCCCTCTCCATCTCTCTCTCTCTCTCTCTCTCTCCATCTTTCTCTCCATCTCTCTCTCTCTCTCTCCATATATAACTCTCTCTCTCTCTCTCTCCATCTCTCTACCCTCTCTCCATCTTACTCTCCATCTCTCACTCTCATTCTCTCCACTTCACTCTCACTCTCTCCATCTCTCTCTCTCTCTCTCTCTCTCTCTCTCTCATCTCTCTCTCATCTCTCTCTCTCATCTCTCCATCTCTCTCTCTCCTCTTCTCTCTCTCCCTCTCCATCTCTCTCCCTCTCTCTCCATCTCTCTCTTTCTCCATCTCTCTTCTCCCTCTCTCTCACTATCTCCAATTCTCTCTCTCTCTCCATCTCTCTATCTCTCTCCATCTCTCTCTCTCTCTCTCTCTCTCTCTCTCTCTCCCTCACTCTCCCTCCCTCCCTCTCTCTCTCTCAATTTTTCCTCTACCACATAATGAGACGTCTTCTTTACATAATATCTTTATTTATTTTGATCATATTATAGGTTTACATTATTTTTTCTTTTCTTGAAATGGGTGGAAAAGTGGATTCAACTTTAAATATGACTAGTTTTTATATTATTCATGTGTTGGATGAAATCATTTCAGATATCTCACAATTTTTTCATAGTATTTCATGAGAAACAACACCATATAAATTGAAACAACAAGCAATGGAAATAAATGAATGTATTGTAGTTTTGGAGACCGAAATGAAAAAGATGAATGAGCAATATCTCATTTGAAGAAATAAATATATGAAATTAAAGAATAGAAGAATGAGCAGATATCTCATTTGAAGTAAGAAATATATGAAATTAAAGAATAGAAGTATGAGTAGTATACTAATTTGATGGATGAAATGCAAGAAATTAAAGAAATTAATGATGAGATAAAAGAAATTAAGAATGTAATGAAACAATAGATGTCCTATATGGAGTCAGAGTTAGCGGCAATGAAGCAACATATAGCATTCTGAGATCCAGCTGCGAAACCTCACAGGAGAGGCTATAATTCCCTACAAATTATGAGGTTTATTTCATATGAGAATTATTTCTGAACTGTTATTTATTTTTGTCTATCTGTAGCAAATAATTATGATATTTTTTGAAGGTTTCAATTTTTTTATTCTAGTTTAGTTCTTTTCTTTTCCAATTAACTTAATTATGAAGCTTTGTAGGATACATAATATGAGACAAAAAAATTTGATTAAGAACATTCAAACATTGCCACGATCCTTCCAATGCATGGGTCCCATATGTACCGATGTCAGTTTTTTCAAAAAGAGGGCTAGCTTATTTTATCTTTATTATTCTTAAAACATTTTATTTTTGCACTCTATTTATCTCTAAACATAATTGATGGACATCTTTTGGGTTTTTGTTAAAGCTGTATGACAATCAACTTTAATTTATGTAAGTTCATGTCTATAATAAATGTTTTTTATATATCTGTGAATATGTTTGTGTGTCTCTATTTAGCCTAATATAGGTATGTAAAAGCCTATTAGCAGCAATTGTAGCAGTAGCAGGAGCGGCAGTGACAATAGTGGTGGTAACACTGGTAGTACCGGTAGCACCGACAGTACATGCAGTGGCGCCAGCACTGGCAGTGGCTGCAGCACCAGCAACACCTGTAGTGGTTGTGCACCGGCAGTAGTGGTGGTAGTGGAGCAGCGGCGGCAGTGGCGTTAGTGGCAGTGGCAACATTAGCACCGGCAGCGGCGGCAGCATTAGCACCAGCAGCGGTGGCAGCACTAGCAGCAGTGCACCGGAAGCAACGGTAGCAGCAGTGACAGTAGTGACACATGTAGTGGCAGCAGCAGCACTAGTAGCAGCAGCAATGGTAGGAGCGACAACAACAACAAGAGTAGCACAATGGCAACAAATGCGATATATATGTACTTATATAGTCCGTATATATGTACATATAATTCTATAGTATTTATGTACATATATACTGAGTATATATGGACTCAGTATATATGTATGCATAATACTAAAGTTTATATGTACATATACTATAGTAATATATGTACGAGTGAAATGCTACTATATATGTACATATTTACTACAATAATATATATTTATCAAAACGTAGCTTTTTTTAATTTATTTTTATTTGATTGAGTGGTTTAAATTTCTTACAAATGTGGTACCGCATTATTTCTCATATGAAGTTTGTATAAGTGAAGGGATTTTTCAACAGACATGAAGCATGGTTACTCAAACAACATTTTCACAGTAGAATGTTGGTGATCGGAGGAGTAGAGAGAGAGAGAAAGTAACATCAATGCATGGATAGATTATACTTTATGCACAGTCGGTAGATACATTGATTAATAACATATAAATAATTTTGTTAATTTTTTGATTTAGTTATTTAAAATATTGTATTATAATAAGTTATTAAATGATTTTTTTTTGTTTAATTTAAAATTTTCATTTATCGATTATGATTTTATTAAATTTAATATAAAAAATTAAATTATTTAATTAAATTTTAGTTTAAGCTGTATGACAATCAACTTTAATTTGTTTTTGTTCATGTGTATAATAACTATTTTTATATATCTGTGAATATGTTTTGTGTCTTCGAATTTTTTGGGTATAGTTTTAGTATATTAGAGGTATGTAAAAGCCTATAATTAGTAGCAGTAGCAGCAGCAATAGTGACAGCAATGGCAGTGATGGTAGCACCGACATTGACAGCCGTGGTGGCATTTGTGGCTGCGGCATCGGCGGAAGCAGCAGCAACAACAGTGGCAGCAGCGGCATCGATGGGAGTGGCGGGAGTGGTGATAGCGGAGGTAGCGACAGCAACAACGGCAGTAGTGGCTACACCAGAAGCAGTATTGGCAGTGGTGGTAGCAGTGGCAGCACCGGAAGCAGCGGTAGTAGTGGCAGAGGCGGCAGCGGTGGCAGCGATAGTTGTAGCAGGGGGTAGTAGTAGTGCTGGCAGCGATGGTAGTGGCGCTAGTGGCAGCAGTGGTAGCTATGGCATGCAGGGACAATACTGATGGTGGGGGTCGCGGTGGCAGCCGCGACGGCGGCATCGGCGATAGTTGCGACAGTCGAGGCAGCGGCAACTATGCCAACAGCAGTAGTGGTATTGGCAGTGATAATGGTAGTGGTAGCGGTGGTAGGAGCGACAGTGGTAGCGAGAGTAGCAGCAACATCAACAAATGTTGTATATACATACGAATAAATTTAGTATATACATACATATAATACTATAGTAATTTATGTACATATATACTAAGTATATTTGTACTTAGTATATAAGTACAAATAATACTATAGTTTTTATGTACATATACTATAGTAATATATGTACGAGTGAAATGCTAGTATATATTTACATATATACTGTAGAATTATATATTGATCAAAGCATATCTTTTTTTTATTTTAATCTGACTAAGTGGTTTAAATTTCTTACAAATATGATACTGCATTGTTCCTCATACAAAGCTTGTATAAATGATTAGATTTTTCACTAGACAATATGTACATTGACTCGGATAGCTTTGTCGTAGTAGAAAAATGATTATCACTGAGTAGAGGGAAAGAAAGCAACGTCAATGAATGAATATATTATTTTTATGCAGTGTTGGTAGATACATTGATGAATAAGATGTAATAAAATTCTATTTTTTTTGTTTCAATTATGTAAAATATTGAATTAGAATAAGTTATTAAATGATTTTATTTTTGTTTATTATAAATTATGTATAGTTTCATTTTTTATTCAATTTGATTTTAAAATATTAAATTATTTAATTAAACAAATTTTTAATAAATTAAATTCTGAAAATAGTTTTGAAATTAAAATAGATAGAGAAAAATCCCTTGCTAAATTAGCAGGGGAAATCTTTATTTTAGCAATGGATTTTTCTGTCACTACATTTTTTTAGCTAGGGACCATTTCCGTCGCTAAAATTTAGCGACCATCACTTTAGCTTGGGAATCTTACCTTGTATTTTCATTTAGCTAGGGAATTTGTTTTTATTGCAAGTTATTTTTCCGTCGCTAAATTTTTAGCTAGGGATATTTTTCCTCGCTACATTTTAGTGACCAGCACTTTAGATAGAGAACTGATCTATCGTTAATCCATTGCTATTTCCCATTTAGCGACGAAAAATGCCCATTTAGCTAGGGAATTGTCCCTAACTATATGAGATTTTTCTTGTTGTGATCTATCTATCTATCTATATACTTACATATCTTTGTATCTATATTTCTATATATCTATGGATCTATGTTTCTGTCTATCTATCTATCTATCTAACTGTCAATCTATCTATTTGTCTATCAATCTATCTATCAATCTAACTATCAATCACTCTATCAATTCTATCTATCAATCTAGCTGTGTATATTTCTATCTATTTTTTTAATCTTATTGTCTATCTATCTATCTATCTATATGTCTATCTGTCTATCTATTTGTTTATCTAGATTTATATTTTTTTCTATCAATCTATCAATTTATCTCTATATCTATCTATCTTTCTGTCTATCTTTTTGTCTATCTATATGTAAATCTATTTGTCTATCTTTTATCTATCAATCTATCTATTTATTTATATCTATTTGTCTATTAATCTGTCTATCAACATATCATTCAACCTATCTATCAATATGTATATCAATCATTTTATCAATATGTATATCAATCTATCTATTAATCTGTATATCTTTCTGTCTATTTGTCTATCTATCTATCTCTTAATATATCTATCTGTTTATCTATCTATCTATTAGTATATCTATCTATCTTTCTATCTATCTATCTGTCTATCTATCTGTCTATCTATCTGTCTATCTATCTATCTCTATCTATCTATCTATCTACATTTGTATATGTATATGTTTTTATCTAACTACATGTCTATCTATATGTCTATCTATCCGTCTGTCTATTTGTATATCTATTCATTTATCTTTATTTTTATTTCTCTGTCTATCAAACTATATATCTATCTATTTATCATTCTGTCTATCTTTTAAATTATCATTTTGTATATCTATATATCTGTCTATATTTATGCATATATATATATATATATCAATCTAACTATCTGTTTACATATCTTTCAAACTATATATCCAATTTTCTATATATATCTGATTATCTATCTTTATATCTCTCTATTAATCTATCTAACTATCTATAATTTATCAAACTATTTATTTATCTATCTAGCTGTATAATAATCTATCAATCTATCTATTTATCTATCTATTAAACTTCTTGTATATCTAGTTTTCTATCTATCTATCTATCATCTATATATTTCTATCAATATTTCTATATATCTCACTTTCTATCTATGTTTCAATCTATCTATTAATATGTCTATTAATCTATCTATTATTATGTCTATAAATCTTTATATCAATCATTCTATTAATTATTCTATCATTCTAATTATCTATCTATCTCTCTATCTATCTATATATCTATCTATATATCTATCTATCTATATATCTATCTATCTGTCAGTATATCTATCTTGCCAATATTTGTATTTCTTTTTATCTATCAAATAATCTATCTATCTATCTATTTATCTATCTATCTATATATCTATCTATTTATATATCTATGAACTATCTATCTATCTATCTATCTATCTATCTAAAAATCTATTATCTATTTGTCTATCTATCTATCTACGAATCAACCTATCTATCTATCTATCAATTTGTCCATCAATTTGTCTATCAATTTATCTATTAAATTTTCTAACAATCTATCTATCAATCAGTCAATCAATCAATCAATCTATCTGTCTATCTATCTATCTATTTATCTATCAATTTAACTATCTATTTATCTATAGAACTATATATTTATCTATTTGTCTATTTATCTAACTATCTATCTATTTCTCTATCTATCTCTCTATCTATCTATATTCTATATATCTATCTATCTATTTTTCTTTATTTCTATCTATCTATTAATCTAATCTATCTGTCTGTCTTTCTAAATCTCTAAATATCCGTCTATCTCTCTATCAATCTGTATATCAATCTCTCTCTATCTATCTTTCTATATTTCAAAATATTTGTATATCTAGATGTATGTCTATCTATCTGTCTATCTATCTGTCAATCTATCTATCTCTTTGTCTATATTTCTATCTATCGATCTATCTCTTTGTATATCTATCTATCTATCTTTATGTCTATCTATCTGTCTATCAATATATCTATAAATCTATCCATCTATCTATCTTGTCTATCTATCCGTCTATCTATCTTGTCTATCTTTCTGTCTATCTATCTATATAACTATCTATCATCTATCTTTTTATTTATCTATCTCTTTATCTTTATATCTATGTATATGTCTATCTATTTGTCTATCTATCAATTTATTTGCACAGCTTTTTTCCTATCTATTTGACAATCTATCGGTCTATCTATCTATATATATTCGAATACATTAATAGAATCTATCACAATAGGTAAAGTATGATTAGAAAAATGGTAGCTTGTATAAGCTCTTTTAATACTTCCTCATGCCTAGTTATTCTTTAGGTTGTGTTTTATTGGTAGAATTGAAGGGGGATATGATTTGATGATATTAAAACAAAGTAGGATTAATAATCTCATTCTGGATTTAAAAAATATGAATTAGCATGGAATAAATTTAGAGTTTATAGTAATTTATAAGTAACTACCAATTAAAATTGATATATTTTCAAATCCAATTTTCAATTTCTTGTGGAATTCAAATAATGGATGTTTATGTTCTTCCATTTGCTCTTCAATTTCATGACTTATTCAAATGTTAAAATAGATTTATTTTTATCTAATAAGATATCACATCTTTATGTGATGACAAAAATCTATCCAAACACTAAGAACAAAAAGCCTCGAATTCAAGATTTATCATTCACGATCTCTTCAATCTTTAAGGTAAGATTGTCATGATAAGATTATGGTAAGATTTGTTTTCTTATTTAGCTTTCATATTTTAAATGAATCTATATATTAGGATAAGATAAGATAGATATGTAGATCACATTCATGCCCAAGTACAGAAAGCTCTCGCTTTAACAAGATATAAAAAAAATAAATATCTCAACAATTTTACCGAATAACTTTGAAGGGACTATGTTTGATGAGACTTTGTAATACAAAAATTTCTCAAGTGATCAATCATCTTAAAATATTATTATCTCATAAATAAATTTAACTTCAAAGTTATTATGAAACCAATATTAATATTTATATAATTACACAACACATTAGTAAAAGATAATATATGCAATGAAAATAATATACAAAAATACCTATATGCAATCCCTCATCCTTCTAATCCTACCACCCAAAGATTAGTAATATGAAATAATTCTAAAGCCATAAAACTTAATATTATTTGATATAATTTATAATTTATAAAATTTCAAATATATTTAAAGTGAGTAGATCATTAAAAAAAGTTATATTTATTATTTTAATAAAAACAGAATATTAAAAGCTAATAGTAAAAATCTTACTCAATTATTTAATTCTTATAAATTTTAGTAGGTAAAAAAATAAAACTTGAATTCAAATCAACTTATGGGAAAATTTTAATTTTTTTAGACTAAAAAAATATCATTAGTAATATTTTAAATAACTTTTTTTAAATCCTAAAAAAAATACTTGAAGTGTTATTTTAATAACCACTCGGAAATATTTTTTTTAAATCATTAAAATTTTTTGAAGTAATTAAAACATCTATGTGTTTATCTTTATATCAATTTATTTTCTTTTAAATTTTATGAAAAATTTAATTTTTTTTATAATACAAGCTTTTTAAATCTTTTAGTAATTATTTTTTAAAAGTTTCCTATAATCATAAAAATATTTTTTTTAACCTTTAATAATATAAATATTTACTTTTTTATTTATTTATTTAGATATTTTTGTAAATATTTTTTATTTAATCATACAATTAATTATTTTTTCTTTTATTGGTATAAATTTTTATGTATGTTCATTTATTTATTAAAAAATATTTAAAAATGAGTAAAATTATAGAATTAATTATCTACTATTTTTTTAATACAAATATTTAAATTTTATAATTAAAAATTTTAGAAAAATTTTATGTATAATTTTTTTAAAAATTTTATAATAATTAAAATAGTTATTTTAGTCTTTATTAATATAAATTTTTTTCATATTTATATATTTTTGAAATTTTTTTTATAATATCATATTTTTATAATGATTTGAGGAGGTGTCTTTCATGGATTCCTCATCAATATATGATTAAAAACCTTCAATATACAAAATTACAACAAATAGTAAAACAAATAATAAAAAAAAATAAAAAAATAAATCAGTATAGATTAACGACAGAAATAATCCCTAGCTCAAATAGGTAGGGAAGATTCACTAGCTAACTGCATATATTATGTTAAAATTTTCATTTAAGGACTAATCGCTTGCAAAATCATGAAAATATTTTTTTAGATAATTATTTAGTGATGGAATTTTCTCAATCTAATTAACTAGGGAAATTCTTTGCTAAAGATATTGCTAAAATTGCAGGAAATCTTTGTGTGAAAATCTACAATAATATGACTTGGGATATTCTTCAATTGAAAGTTTCCATCTCTAATCTATCACAAATTCATCAAAAATTTGTAATTCAATGTAAAATCTAACATCTCTTGATATTCCCTAACTAATCCCGTGCAAATTAGATAGAAATTATTTTTCTAGCTAAATTTTTATCGCTAAATAAATATTTTTATAGTGTTTTATTATCTATTTGTCTATTTATTTTTATATCTATTTGTATATCTATATGTCTATCTATCTATATATTTATCTATCTATGTATATGTCTACTAACTATCTTTCTTTCTTTATTTCTAGCTATTTTTCTATCAATTAAACTATCTATATGTCTATATATCTTTCTATCTTTCTATCTATTTATCGATCTATCTATCTATCTATATATATAAAAAAATCTAACTAACTAACTATCTATATATCTATCTATCAATCTATCAATCTATCTATATGTCTATCTATTTGTCTATCTATCTATCTATATATATATTTGTCTATATATCTATCTATATATCTATCTGTCTGACTATCTATTTTTCTATCTATCTATCAAGCAATCTATCAATCTATCTATCTGTTTGTTTGTCTGTCTATCTATATGTCTATAAATCTATTTATATATCTATATATGTACATATATATATATATATATCTCTATTTGTGTTTCTATTTGTGTATCTATTTGTGAATCTATTTTTTTATCTATATGTCCATTTATCTATTTATCAATCTATCTATCTATATAAATTAATATATATATATATATATATATATATCTATCTATCTATCGATCTATTTGTTTATCTATCACTATCTATCTACATATCTATCTATCTATATATATATATATATATCTATCTGACTATCTATCTATCTTTCATTCTATCTATCTATCAGTTTATGTATCTATCTATCTATGTGTCTATCTATATATCAAACTTTTTATCTATCTATCTATATATCTATCTATCCATATATCTATCTATCTATATATCTATTTTACTATATGTCTGTTTTCCATCTATCTGTGAACTTTTTTTTTAATCTATCTATCTATAATTTGTCAATTTTACTATCTATCTATTTGTATATCTATTTGTTTATCTATCTATCTATCTATTTATCTAACTATCTATCTATCAATATATCTTTCTATATAATTATCTCTCTATCTTTCTTTCTATCTATTTGTCTGTCTGTCAATATATCTATCTATATATCTATCTATATATTTTTTATCTTTTTGTCTAACTATCTATCTATATATCTATCTATCTATCTAACTATATATCTATCTAACTATCTTTGTATCTATTTGTCTATTGATTTGTCAATCAATCTATCTATCTACTATTTGACTATCTATTTGCCTATCTATTGTCTATATATTTATCTATATATCTATAAATCAATTAATCTATCTATTATCTAACTGTCTATCTATATGTCTATCTATCTAAGTTTCTATCTACTCTATCTATTTATATCTATCTATTTATCATTCTATCTATGTATCTTTATGTATGTCTATATGTCTATAGTTTTGTCTATCTATCTATATATCTATATATTTTCCAATCTATCTATCTATTTGACTTTCAATTTGTCTATATATATATCTGTCTATCTATTTGCCTTTATATTTGTGTAAATATCTATCTATTTGTCTGTCTATCTATTTGTATATCTGTCTATATATCCATCTATCTATCTGGATGTATTTCTACCTATTTATTTGTCTCTCTATCTTCTATCTATCTAACTATTTATCAATCTATCTATCAATCTATCTATCTAACCATCTCTTTGTCTATCTATCTATTTGTCGATCTGACTATCTATATATCTGTCTATCAATATATTAAGCTATATCTATTTATTTTTTGGTATATGTGTCTGTCTATCTAATTGTATATTTGTATGACTAACAAACTAACTATTTGTCTGTCTATTTGTCTATCTATGAGTTTATATATCTATCTACCTATTTTTTTATCTATCTATCTATCTATATATCTGTCTGTCTATTTTTCTGTCTAAATCATCCATCCATCTTTCTATGTATCTATCTATATAAACTTTTGTCTATCAATCTATGTATCTATCAATCTGTAATGTTCCTATCTATTTGGATGTCTATCACTCTATCTGCCTATCTATCTATCATCATATCTATCTAACTATCTATCTCTTTTTTATATATTCATGTTCATATATCTATATTTTGCCTATCTTTTTATCTATATATTCATTTTTCTATCTATCTATCTTTTTATTTATCTATCTATCTATCTATCTGTTTGTCTATTTTTCTATTTATCTATCTTTAAATCAATCAATCAATGAATTTGTCTATCTATTTATTTATCTATCCATCTATTTATCTTTCTTTTTATTCCTATGGTCTATCTATCTATCTAATTATCTATCATTCAAAAAGTATATTAAACAGTCTATCATCTATCTATCTATCAACAATCTATATGTCTATCAATCTATCTATTAATCTATCTTTCAATCTATTTATCTATATGTTTATCTGACTATCTATCTATCCATCTACTTTCAAAAATATATATATCTAGCCTTGTATCTATATGTCTGTCTATCTATTTGTCTATTTGTCTATCTATTGATTTAACTTACTATCTATCTATCTTTCTATATATATATATATATATCTATATTATATATATATATATATCTCTATCTATCTATCTATCTATCTATTATCTCTCTATCTATATGTCTATCTCTCTATGTATCTATCTATTTATCATCATCATTTCTATCAAACTATCTTTCTACGTATATGTTTAGCTATCTATTTGTCTATTTGTCTGTCTATGTGATTTCTGTCTATCTATCTATCTATCTATCTATCTATCTCTCTATATATATTTCTATGTATATTTATTTCTTTATTTATGTTATTTGTCTATCGATCTATCTATAAATATGTATATTTATTTGTCTATCCATCTATCTATCTATTAGTCAATCATCAATTGATCTATCTATCTATCAGTTAATCCATCCATCAATCTATCAATCTATCTATCAATCTATCTATTTATCTATCTATCTAACTGTCTGCAAATCTATCTATCAGTCTAATATCAAACTAATATCATTTTTTCTTTCAATATATCTATTATCTATCAATCAAACTGAATAATATATCTAACTATGTATTTTTCTATCTATTTAACCAATCAATCTATCTGTCTAATTCTCTATCTATCCAGCTATCTATATGTCTATCTATCTGTCGATCTATTCCATCTATCTATCCATCTATCTATCCATCTTACTATATGTTTATCTATCCTCTATCTAGCTATCCATCTTACTATATGTTTATATATCCTCTATCTATCTAGCTACATATCGACGTATCTATAATTGTGTCTTTATAATTTCTAACTATCTTTCGATCTATATGTATATCTATCAGTCAATTTGTCTATCTATTTATTTATTTATCTATCTATATACCTAGTTGTCTATCTATGTGTATATCTATTTGTTTATCTATATGTCTATCTGTCTATCTATATATCTACCTATGTATTTATCAATCTATCTAACTATCCTGACCTATCTATAAATATAGCTATTTATTTGTTATCTATCAATATAATATCTATCTATCTATATGTTAATTTATCTATCATCTATTATCTTTCTATCTTTCTATCTGTTTGGTCAATTTATCTATCTCTCTATCTATTTTTCTAACTATCTATCTATCTTTTTATCTATTTGTCGATCTATCTGTATATCGATCTATCTAACTATCATTATATCTATCTAGCTATTAATCTTTCTATCTATTTGTTTATATATTTGCTTAGTTATCTATCTATCTATCTATTTTTTTATCTATCTATCTGTCTAATTATATATATATATATTTTCTATCTATCTTTTCACCTATTTATCTATCTATCTATCTATTTATCTATCTATCATCTATCTATGTCTTTTTATCTATTTATCTTTCTACCTATCTATCTATCTAATTATCTGCCTATATATATATATATATCTATATATCTATATGTCTGTCTATCTACGATGTATCAATCTATCTATCTGTATTTCTATATGTCTATCTATCTATCTATTTTTGTATATCTATTTGTCTATCTATCTATCTATCTATATGTATGTCTATCTATCTAACTATCTAACTATATATCTTTATCTCGGTCTATCTATAGATCAATCTGCTTATTTAAATTTGTATCTGTATCTATTTATTTATCTATCTTTATATTGGTCTATCTATAAATTTGTCTATTTGTTTATCTATTTGTTTGTTTATCTATCTATCTATATATCTATCTATCTATCTAGCTATATATCTATCTGTCTATCTATCCACATATCTATCTATATGTCTATCTTCTATATGTTTATCTATTTGTCTATCTATCTATAGGTTTATATATTTGTCTATTTGGCTACATATATATCTTTTTATCTATTTATCTTTCTTTCTAACGGTCTATATGTATATTTATTTGTTTGTTTATCTTTATGTCTATCTGTCTTTCTATCTATCTTTTTGCCTATATTTCTGTCTATATAATTATGTCCGTTCATCTATATGTCTATCTGGTCTTTCTATTTATCAATATATTTATCTTTCTATCTCTTTCTTTATCCAAATGTCATTTTATTTGTCTTTCTATTTATCTATCGATCTATTTGTGTATTGGTTTATCTATTTATATATCTATATATATATATTATATATAATATATGTGTGTGTGTGTCTGTCTATCTATCTATTTATCTAGGTGTCTATCTATTTGTGTATCTATTTTTCATTCAATCTGTCCATCTATCTATCAATCTATCTATAAATATGTATATCTTTCTGTCTATGTAGATGTAGATTTATCTATCTATCTATCTTTTTGTCTACTTATTTTAATATTTATATAGTTATCTAGCAAGCTAACTATCTATCTATTTAAATATCTATCTATTTATCTTTCATTCAATCATCTATCTATATATTTATTTGTATCTCTAATAATCTATCAATTGATCTATGTATTTATCTATCTATCTAACTATCTATCTTACAATTTATCTATAAATCTATTTATCTATCTATCTATCTATCTATTTATCTACTTGACTATCTATCTATATATCTATCTATTTGTCTGTCTATCTATCTATTTATCTATCAATCAATATTGCAAAATGTCTATCAATTAGTTTATCAATATGTCTATTAATCTATCTATCAATCTGTCTATCTATTTATTTATCTGTCTATCTATCTACTTATCTATCTATATGTCTGTTATCTATCAATCAATCTGTCTGTCATTCTATATGTCTATCTATTTGTCTATCTATCAATCTATTTATCTATCTTACTATTTATCTATCTGATTATTTATCATATATATTTCTATCTTTCTCTCTATCATTTATCTATTTATCTATTTGTATATCTTTATGTATATCTACCTATCTTTTTATCTATCTATCTATCTATCTATCTATATAGTTATTTATCCATCTTTCTGTGTAATAATTTGTTTATCTATTTACCTATCTATCTATTATATATATATATATATATGACTATCTACATATCTAACAATATGTCTATTTATCTATCCATCTATCTGTCCTGTTTATTAATCTGTATATCTATCTATCTATCAATCTTTCTAT
Source organism: Sapria himalayana (assembly GCA_029783825.1). Lineage (NCBI taxonomy): Eukaryota > Viridiplantae > Streptophyta > Magnoliopsida > Malpighiales > Rafflesiaceae > Sapria > Sapria himalayana. The sequence goes on along the minus strand of JAREIK010012250.1, from coordinate 26,693 downwards.
CATCCTAACTATAATTTTGTCTATCAATATATCTATGAAGTTGTATATCAATTTATCAATAAACCTGTGTAAAAATTTGTCTATCACCCTCTTTAACAATATATATCAATCTATCTATGAATCTATTTATCAATCTATCTATCAATCTGTCTATCTATCTATCTTTCTATCTTTCTAAATTTTTATATGTCAGTCTATCAATCTATATATCTATCTATCTATTTGTCTATTTATCTGTCTATCCATCTATATATTTTTATCATCGTGTTTGTCCTTCTTTCTATCTGTCTATCTATCTATCTATTTATCTATCTATTTGTATATCTATCTATATGTTTATTTGGTTGTCTATCTGTTTGTCAAATTATCTGTCTATTTATCTATCTATTGGTCTACATATCATTCTACCTAGTTGGATGTCTATTTGTATGTTTATCTGTCTATATGTCTATCTGGCTATTTATCTGTTTGTCTATCTATCTATCTATCTATTTATATGTCTGTCTATCTATCTATTTATCTGTCAATGATCTGCATATCTATTTATCTATATATCTATCGGTATATCTATCTAGAAGTATATATATCTATCTATCTGTCTGTCTGTATATATCTATTTATCTATCTGTCTATCTATCTGAATATATGTCTATCTATTTATTATCTATATGTCTGTCTATCTATCTATCTATCTATCTCTTTGTCTATATCTCTATCTATCTATTTGTGTATCTATATATCTTTCTATTTGTCTATATATATATATATATATATATCTATCTATCTATCTGTTATTTTATCTGTTTATAAATCAATCTATCTATCTATTAATTTTTTGATCTATTTATCTATCAATCTATCCATCAATTTCTCTACTAATCTATCTATTTATCTGACAATTAATCTGTCTATCAATCAATCACTCAATATATTTTTCAATCTCATTATCAATCTGTCCATCTATCTATCTATATCTTCTTCTATCTATCTATATATTAGTCTGTCTATCTGCCTCTCTATTTGTCTATCTATATGTCTATCTATTTGTCTAACTATATTTTTATCTATCTATCTATTTGTATGTCTTTTTATCTAGTTTTTTATCTATTTGTCTATCTATTTTTCTTTCTATTATTCCGAGTATCTATTTATATGTCTATCAATTTGTCTGTATATCCATCTATCTATCTATATGTCTACCTGTCTATCTATCTATATGTCAATCTGTCTATTTACCTATTTATATATCTATTTGTCTATCTATCTTTCTATCTGTCTATCTATATGTTTTTCAATATGTCTGTCTATGTGTCTACCTATATTTCTATTAATCTGTCATTCTGTTGATCTATATATTTGTCTATTTATCTATCTATTTATCTATTTATCTATCTATCTATTTATCTACCTATCTATCTATTTATTTGTCTATCTATTTATTTATCTACTATCTATCAATCTGTCTATATATTTTTCTGTCTATTTATCTCTCTATATATCAATCGATATATCTATCTATCAAACAATTTATCTATCTATCTGTTTATCTATATATATATTATAATATAATATATATATATAGATATTTAGTGTATATTTTTTGACTATCTATCTATCTGTTTATCTATCTATCTATATAACTCTCTATCTATCTACTTTTTATATATCTATCTATCTCTCTCTCTATCTATCTATCTATGTGTATATCTATCTGGTTGTCTATCTATTTATCTATCTATTTATCTGTCTATATATAAGTCTATATCTATCTTTTTATCTATATGTCCATCTATCAATCAATCTAATCATCTATCTAAAAATATATCTATCTGTTTGTTTATCTATTTCTCTATTGATCTATCTATCTATCTGTCTATATATCTACCTATTTATTTGTCTTTCTATATGTCTATCTATCTTTCAATAAAAATATCTATTTATTCATTGATTAATCTTCCTATCTATTTGTCTATATATATATATCTCTCTCTCTCTCTATCCATCTATCTATCAATTAGTCTATCTTTTTTCTGTCTATCTATTTTTCTATATTTATCTATCTATCATTCTTTCTATTTATCAATGTATCTACCTATCTATATGATATCTATTTATCTATCTATCTATTATCTATTTATCTATATATTTGTATATCTACTTGTCTATATATATATATTACTCTCTATATGACTATATATCTATATATATATATCATTCAATTATCTATCAACCATTTGGTCTATCTATCTATAAATCTATCTATCTTTCTATATGTCTATTTATCTGTCTAACTATCTATCTATATATTTGTCTTTCTTTCTATCTATTTTCTATCTCTATATTCGTCTTTCTTTCTATCTATCTATTATCTATCTATTTATATATCTCTCTATCTATCTATCATATCGATCTGTCTATCTATCTATATATCTTTCTTAATATATGTCTATATATATATATATATATATATATCTATCTATCTCCCTATCTATATGTTTATCTATCTCTCTATCTGTCTGTCTATATATCTATCTAAATATCTATTTGTTTATCTATCTATCTTTCTATCTATCTATCAATCTGTCTATCTATCTATATTTTTATCTATTTGTATATTAATCTATCTATATGAGCTTTTTCCATAACTAAAATAGAATAACGATGGATTAACAATAGAAATTATCCCAAGCTAAAGAGCTCATCACAAAATATTAATGAGAAAAATCCCAAGCAAATATTTTAATGATAGAAATTTCCTTGCTAATTATAAATTTTCCCTTGCTAATTTTAATCATAATTAAGAATAATAATTAATATTTTTTGATTGAAATTGTATAAAAAATTCTCTAGCTAAATTAGCTGGCAAAATTTTCTAGAAATTTTCATTCCAAAGCTATTTTCACAATTTTATTTTTTTACAAAAAATTTAATTCCATATTTTTAAATTTTATAATAAATTGAATAAAAACATATATTATAAGCCATTATTTATAATTAACAAAATGAAAAAGTACTCAATAAATTAATATGATACAATAAATACATAGTTAAAATAAAACATAACATAGTTATATAATCATTTTAAACTAAATCATCACCCTCATCATTAGCTGATGCATTGTGCTAGGCTCTCCTTTGTGGATACTCTGCTAAAACTCTGTGTGTTATCTATCTTATCAAGGCTGCTAATTGTTACCCCATTTAGGTCATCTTCTATTGCATTTTATTCTTCATTTCTTTCATCTCATCATTCACTTGTATCATTTCTTACATAGACATCTATTCAAAATTAAATGATACGAAGGATGACAACTTATTAATTTAGCAAAATTTATATATATGCACATCACTTATATAGAATTTACCAATATGCATGATGAATACTGATTCGGGAGATAATCAAGTTTTGCGGCACATATATTACCTTTACCAATCATTGTGAAAAATTTAATCCATAAAACAAATATTGAATTTCCAACATACTGTTTAGAACATGGAAGAAATAAAATCATTACCTAGAAGCTATTGGAATCATCAACTTGAAAGAATCTACTAACAGATTGCTGACCACTGCTAGAGCCATATGGCATGTTGTGAGAATGAAGCTTGTATTCCATCTTCTCTTGCATCACTTTAGAAATGACCCATACAAAATATGGATGAATAAATCAACATTACTAGAATTGAACATCATATTTGAAACTCATGATGCATTTTAGTTTTTGAATAATAAGGATCAGAAAACACATTAAAAAATCCGATGTACATAAAATATAAAGCTCATGAAATATTTTGGCTTCCAGTCCACAAAGTTTCACATTACTGATTCCATCAATTAGGTATATCTATATGAATTTGCTTGCGAGGCAGGTGGATTCTATGTTTTGAACCTCAATTCCTTTCGAATAAGTGATTGACGTTAATGTGAAGGATGGCTGATCGATGTCTAAGTTTAGATACAGAGAAAATGAAAATATCAAGAAGATTCTTGGGCTACAAACAGCATAAGCAGTATGATAGTGTCAAAGCCTTGAGATATGGTCATCTCATGAAAATGGTAGATCAGGATCATGATGGCTTACACAATAAACGTTTAGTGATCAATTTCATTCACTATTCATGGCTGTCTTTGTTTAGGGGTTTCATGGTTCTTGATTGATTTAACACCTTAATCATAAAGGCAACGCATACAAGTGGAAGAGGTGTACCTTTCTAAACCAGTTGAGTTTATCACATAATGCTTTGGCCAACTGAGAAGGATGTTCATCATGCACAACTTAATGAAAAAAAGAATTGCATTAGCTGCTAAAAAAATGCCATCGTATCTACTACTTAATCTCTTCATCAAACAAAAATATAGCAATAACCACAAATATTATAACGTAAAAATGCAAGAAACCTATGGATGCTTTTTCTCATAAATACAAACTATGATGCATAGGTGCAAGGGGAATTATAGTTATCAAGAGGGCAGCGGCACTGATGGACTAAGAAGGGGGTCAGTAGCAGAAATAGGGTAATGGTGACATTAATAGTGGTGGCACAAAAAATAATAGCAAACACTGGGGTGTTAGCTGTTATTTTCTGCCGACTCTATAATGGGCCAAAACAACATATTCAAAGCCTTACAGTTATGAAAACGATAAGTCTACCTAATAAGGAGTCATATTTTAACTAAGAAAACTAAAAAGAAGCAGCATTCTTCATGCATATTTTTGCCTAGTCATATTCATTATCACCAAAGCCAAAATAACCCCACCAAATGTGATGTGCAAACCCCAAATTAAAAAATATGAAACAAATTACAACATGATTTATGCTACACGCCAGATATGCATAAAGAAGCAACAAAAAAAATACCACTTGTTCACTCAATGGCTTGCATTGCATCAACTGGTTAATCTACTCATCTATGTTTCCTTTTTCACTTGAATGGAATCAATCGGAGCTCTTCTTATTCCACACCTTACTTTTGGCTTTGATATACTGTTGTGTTTAAAATATTATTATAAATGTTACATATATATAAATAAATAAATAAATAAATAAATAAATAAATAAATAAATAAATATAAATATATATATATATGTGTGTGTGTGTGTGTGTGTGTGTGTAACACTTTTAAGAATATTATATAGTATATAAAATTTATATAAACATTATAAATATTATATATTTATAGAAAAATTTATATGTTATATATATGTTTAAAAATAGGTATAAACATTTTATATGTTATACAAATGTTATATAAAAAATTTTATAAATTGATAGTGTTATGTAAATATTGTATAAATATTTATAAACATTTATACATATTTATAAAAATTTATATATAACATTATATTTTATATAAACATATCATTTTATATATAATGTTATATGATTATATATATTAAAGCATAGACATTTATATATAATGTCATATGATTATATAAATGTATAAAGTTTATATATGATGTTATCTATTTATAATATATTTGGAGACAATCAAAATAGAACCCATATATTTCAACCACTTTAATTTGATCTCTCATTCTTCTATGAGAGATCAAATTTAATAAAGTATATCTAGTCATATTATTATTGATGTATCACAATAAAATATAATCCATCAAAAAATAAAAATATAATTATCTCAAAAAAAACATCATTAAAACAAAATCATGATAATATATATATCAGTCATATAAATTTTAATTTTCTAAATAATGTGATTCATAAATTCATGATATAACTTAAAAAATAATCTAAATTAGGCTTAAATTTTATGCAAATGCTTTAGAATCAAAATATAATTGCAACTAATAATGGCATGGTGGTTTGATGGGTAGGGTATTGAATTCACAACTACTCAAAGATTACGAGTTCAATCCTAATTCCTAATTAGCTATCAATAACATCATTTGTTTGGTCAAGAATTCATTCCTCTTGTTGTTTGGGAAGATTGCCTTGGGTCAGATACTACCCAATTACACACACGCACGCACGCATGCATGTCTATATACACATACATATTATATATATACATACATACATATATATGTATGTATGTATGTATGTCTATATATATATATATGTCTATATGTATGTATGTCTATATACATATATATTATATATATATATATATATATATATATATATATATATATATATATATATATGTATGTCTATATATATATATATGTCTTAATATATATATATATATGTCTATATATATATTATGATAAATACAACATATATATATATATGTCTATATACACATATAATAACACACACACACACACACACACACATATATATAATATATCTATATACATACGTAAATATATATCTATATCTATATACATATATATATATATATATATATATACACATACATACATATAATCTATTCTAATCTCAATTCAATTAAAGTAATCAATGTTGATAACAATAATAAAAAATGACATTTAATCAATCAGTTGAGCATGGTTTGTGTAGACATGTATGTGTACTCAATGCACAAGGTTCTTGGCTAACATAAGGTTAGAGAAAGGTATATAAATATATATATCAACAAATCTTACCATTTATATATCTAAGAGGTCATATCTGATTGTCTTGAACTTGAGGCTTATTACTATTGAGTGAATAAATATCATCACATCAAAACGTGATTTATTTTAATTTTAATTTAGCAAAGTAGTCTATGTTGATGGACTATCACCAAAAATGGCATTGAATCCATCAGTTGAGCTTAAAAAAGAAGAGTAAAACCGTGTGTGTATTTTGAGGAGAGATGTGAAGGAAAGGTACCTGAAGAATGTTCTCCAGTTCCCTAAATACAAAGTTAAGAACTTCATGAGACTTACCATGTGAATGAAATTTGGAATCGACTTCTCTAGAAAAAGTAGATTTTATTTTAAAAAAACAATACTACCTAAGAGTAAATACACCGGGCTGCTTCCAGCTGGGACATCTCCTCATCAAATACATAAATAGTTTCCAAAACTTTAGGTGCATTGACAAACTACATGAACCTTCAAAACAAAAAGTAGCAATTAACTTTGGTTAGAAAAATAATTGGCGAGTCTTGTTTGTAATCTTTTGAGAGTTATTTTTGTAAAGAAAGTTTCATGATCATGGCATTGATCTGCTTTGATCTTGATTGAAGAGCCTGCAAGACCTGTCAGTGATTCTATGACTTTTAGCTGACTCACAAATAACTTTAAAAGACCAGTACCAAGCTTCTCTATCTTCCCATTGCTCGTGAAGAACAAAGAACACCTACAATGATCAAAAAATCAATTAACATATACATATATATAGCTAGAGAGAGAGAGAGAGATAAAGAGAGACAAAGAAAGATTATATATGCACATGTAGAAAATATTACATCATTATAGAAAAAAATCTGACCATGATGATTTAGGTGATAGTTCGAGCACAACATTGTCTATTGGTGTATTTGCATTCATCTTCCCCAATTGTATGTACTTCCTCTTAATTCAATATGTTTCTTTATATTCATCTATAATTATAGCAAATAAGAATATTAAGCTTGTGGTGCATATCCTAGAAAACACAAAAATAAAAAAAATGAAAAAATATGATCAAATCAAAATTTTAATATTATGGTGCAAGTCTAAAACAACATGCATAGAATCATGGGTCCATCCGAGATTAAGAAAAAAAATAGCTGAATTTGTAGAATTTAAATTCCAAATTAGAAACAAAAGTCAATAAAAAAATATAATAGTGATCAGTTTAGAAATAAATGAAAATGTAGATCTGATACCATCAGCACTAAATCCAATTCTAAGATACAAATCAAAGAAGATGAGTTTTTAAGAAATGCTCATATTTTTCTAACAACTCGAATTTCAAGCAAGATGAACCACATGATAATCTTTCGGAAAAAAGAAACAATGATTTTTTGGAATCAGCAACTAGATTATCAGTTAATGATAGATTATACACCGGAAACCTGTATCATAGCGAAATACAAGTGAAATAGATACATCACATGAGAATCTATTGATGAACTTGGTTACTTTGTTTTGAACATGACAATCTGTTTTGATATCTCATGGTGTTTTTTTCTTAAGTTACAAAAGAAGAAAACTATACACCTACTTTTTTTCTTAAATTACCGAAGCAGAAAACAATAAGCATACATTTTGTATTTTAAATCCACAAAACCCTAAAAAATTAATCATTAGAAGAACAAAGTTCACACTAACCATATGTTGTTTCACTCATTGTGGAGAGTCAAAATCAAATAAGTGATGTGAAAATAGAAGAAAGAAGAATAAAAATTGGGTAAAAAAAAAAAAAAATTAAAATCGATTAATCTGTACCAACCAAACTTCACCAGTAGAAATCAAATTGTGAGAAAGTAAGAAATATAATTCGTATTCTGAAGGAGAAAAGCATTATTAATCTTACTTGGTAATAAGAATAGGTAGAATTATGAGTTACACGTGCTCCCATAGTCCCAATTCATTTCTCCTCTCTTCCTCTTCACAAAGATAGATAAAATAGTTTATGTGCTTATATGCCTTAGCATTTTTATATTTCACAGAAACTATAAATAAAAAAATGAATGTAAATATATAGAAAAAAAGAAACAAAAATATAAAAGTAAACAAAAATTATTAAAAATAAATAATTTAAATAAAACAAAGAAATAGATTTTTAATTAACTATAAATGATATTATTTTATAAATAAAAAAAATAATATAATATTATAATAAAATATTCCATATATATATATATATATAATGATTATAAAATTTTAAAAATTAAATTTATTTTTTATGAATATAATATGAAATTATTATTATGGCATCAAATTTCATATTATTTGATATAAAATTATAATTTATAAAATTCCAAAATGTACTTAATGTGAAAAGTTCAATAAAAAAGTTATATTTATTATTTTAATAAAAATGGAATTATAAGTTAAAAGTAATGATCTTATTCAATTGTTTAATTCATATAAATTTTAGTATGGACAAAAATCACTACAAGAAAAATCCTATATAGCTAGAGATAATTCCCTAGCTAAATGGGCAATTTCCTTGCTAAATTGGATATAGCGATGGATTACCGATGGATCGGTTCCCAATCTAAAGTGCTTCTTACTAAATTTTAGCGACAAAAGTATCCCTATCTAAAAATTAGCGACAGAAAAATTCCTTGCTACAAAAGACAAAATTCCTAGCTAAATTAGCAATATACTTGATATATTCCGTCCCTAAACAAAAATAACGACGGATGATTCCCTAGCTAAAGTGCTATTCTATAAATTTTAGTGACGGATATAGTCTCTAGCTAAATAAATTTAAAGATTGAAAATCCGTCGCTAATTTTAATATTTCCCTTTCTAAATTAGCTAGGGAAAATTCCCTAGCTATTTTAATTTCAAAAATAATTTCAGAATTTAATTTATTTTAAAATTTTTTAATTAAATAATTTAATATTTTTATATCAAATTGAATAAAAATTGAAACTATAAATAATTTATAATAAACAAAGAATAAAATCATTTAATATGTTATTCAAATTTAATATTTTACATAATTGAAACAAAAAAATAAAAACCGTTTATTTCATCTTATTCATCAATGTATCTACAGATAGTACATAAAATATAATATATCCATTCATTGATATTTCTTTCTATTCTTCTGCTCCTCCGATCATCATTTTTCTACTGTGACAAAGCTATGAGTCACGGCACGTAATGTCTAGTGAAAAATTTCATCACTTATAAAAGCTTTGTATGAGGAACAATGCGGTATCATATCTATAAGAAATTTAAACTACTTTGTCAAATTAAAAAAAAGTCATATTTTGATACATATGTAATCTTATAGTATATATGTATATATATACTAGCATTTCACTCGTACATATATTACTATAGTATATGTACATAAAAATAATAGTATTATGTCTACATATAAACTGAGTACAAATATACTTAGTATATACGTACATAAAATACTACCATATTTTATGTACGTATATACTGAATTTATTCGTACGTATATACCTCATTTAGTGCTTTGGCTGTTGCTCCTGCTGCTGCTCTTACTGTTGCTGCCATTGCCATTGTCGTTGTCGCTCCTGCTGTTGTTGTCTTTGCCGCTGTCGCTACCAATACCAATGCTACTATCGCTGCCAACGCCGCTACCACTGCCACCAATGCCGCCGCTACCACTACCGCCAATTCTGCCGATGCCATAGTTGCCACTGCCACCGCAACTGCCACAACTACCGCTACTGCCCTTGCTGCCGGTGCTGCCGCTGCATGCCATAGCTATGCTATTGTCGCTAGCACAGCTGCTACCTCCGCACTGCCGCTTCTGCCTCTGCTTCTGGTGCTACCACTACTTCTGGTGCTGCCACTACTACCACCACTACCACCGCTGCTTTCGGTGCAGCCGCAGCTGCTGCCTCCGATGTCACCGCACCCGCTCTCCCACTGCTATTGCCACCACTTATGGTGCACCCACTGCCACAACCTTCTATGCCACAGCTACAACCGCTCCCGCCGCTGCCACCGCCATTGATGCCATTGTGGCCCTCACTACTACCGACAACACCACTTCCACCGCTGCCCTCTATTGCTGATACTACTACTGATAATAAGTTTTTACATACATATAAAAGGCTAAAACTCTACCCAAAAAATTCGGAGACACACAAACATTTTCACAGATATAAAAAAATAGTTATTATAGAAATGAACAGACACAAATTAAAGTTGATTGTCATACAGCTTAAACTAAAATTTAATTAAATAATTTAATATTTTTATATTAAATTTAATAAACAGAAACTATAAATTAAAATTTTAAATTAAACAAAAAAAATTCATTTAATAACACATTCTAATACAATATTTTAAATAACTAAAAAAATTATATTACATCTTAGTTATCAATGTATCTACTGACTGTGCATAAAGTATAATCTATCAATGCATTTATGTTGCTTTATCTTCCTCTGCTCCTCCGATCACCAACTTTCTACTACGAAAATATTGTTTGAGTCATGATGCTTCATGTCTATAGTAAAATCCATTCGCTTATACTAGCTTCGTAAGGGAAACAATGTGGTACCACATCTGTAAGAAATTTAAACAACCAAATAAAATCAAAAAAAATTAAAATAAAACTATGTTTTGATAAATATTTATTACTACAGCAAAAATGTACATATATACTAGCATTTGACTCGTACATATATTACTACAGTATTTGTACTTATAAAATGTAGTATTATGCATACATATATACCGACTACATATATACTAAGTATATATGCACATAAAATAATGCAGAATTATACGTACGTATATAGTGACTATATACGTACGTATATTTCACATTTGTTGATGTTCCTACCACTCCTGCTGTCGCTACCGCCCTTGCCGGTGCTGCTGCTGCTGCCGCTGCTGCCTCTGATGCCGGTGCTACCTCTGCTGCCGGTGCTGCTGCTACTGCAGATGTTGTCGATGCTGCCTTAGGTGCCATTGCAGCCACTACAGTCACTACTACTGCCGATGTTGACACTGCCATTGATGTTGCCATTGCCTTTGTGGCCTCTCCTGCCTCTGATGCCTCTCCTGCCTCCGCCGCTGTCACTCCTGCCACCGCTGCAGCTGCCGCCACTGCTGACGCCCCCGCTGCCACTGATGCCGCTACTGCTGTCGCTGCCGACACTACTGCTTATGGTCCCACTACCGCCACTACCATCACTACTACCGCCACCACCGTTGCCACAACTACCACTAATGATAATAGGCTTTTTACATACATATAATAGGCTAAAACTCAACCCAAAAAATTCGGAGAGACAAACATATTCACACACACACACACACACAATTAATATAGACATGAACAAACATAAATTAAAGTTTATTGCCATACAATTTAAACAAAATGTAATTAAATAATTTTATATTTTTAAAATACATTTTATAAAAACATAAACTATAAATGAAACTTTTAAATTTAATAAAAAAATTAATTTATTAACTTATTCTAATACAATATTTTAAATAACTAAAACAAAAAAATAAAGAAAATATATTACATCTTATTAATCAATGTATCCACCAACTTTGCATAAAGTATAATCTATCAATGCATTGACGTTGCTTTCTCTCCCTCTGCTCCTCTGATCACCAACTTTCCTCTGCGAAAATACTGTTCGAATCATGATGCATCATGTTTGTTGAAATATGACTTTACTTATACAAGCTTTGTATGGGAAACAATGTGGTACCATATCTGTATGGAAATTTAAACCACCAAATCAAATCATAAAAAAATAAATAAAAAACTATCTTGATAAATATATATTGCTACAATAAATATATACATATATACTAGCATTTCACTCGTACATATATTACTATAGTTTATGTACATATTAAATATCATATTATGTGTACATATATACTAAGTACATATATATATATACTCAGCATATATGTACATAAAATACAATAGTATTATATGTACGTATATGCTGACTATATATGTACGTATATACCACATATGTTGCTATTGCAGCTGCTCCCGCTACCACTACCGCTCCTACCGCTACCTCTGCAGCTGCTGATGCCGCTGCCGATGCCGCTGTCACTGCTAACACTGCCACTGTCTGTGCTGCCACCGATGCTATTATAGCTGCCGGTGTTGCTGCTACCGCACCTACCACCATTGTGGTAGCCGCTGATGCCGTAGCTACCACAGTTGCCGTAGCTGCCACTGTGGTCTATGATGTCGCCTTTGCCACTACTGCCGGTGCTGCCAATGCTGCCGGTGCTGCCACCGCTCTGCCACCACGGCCACCTCTACCACCCCTATCACCACCACTACTCCTATCACCGCTACCACGCTGCCACTACGAAAAATAGGCTTTTACTTACCAATAATAGGCTAAAACTCTACCCAAAAAATTTAAAGACACAAAAACATATTCACAAATATATAAAAACAAATATTATAGACATTAAAAAACATAAATTAAATTTTATTATTTTATAGCTTCAACAAAAATACTAAAGATGTCCAATAATTATGTTTAGAGATAAAGAGAGTGCAAAAATAAATTGTTTTTAGAATAATAAAGATATGATAAGCTAGCCCTCTTTTTGATAAAGCTGAAATCTGTAAATATGAGACCCATGGATTGGAAGGACCATGGTAATTTCTAAATACTTTGAATCAGAAAAGCAAAGAACAAAACCAAAATAAAAAAAATTAAAACCTACAAAAAATATCATAATTATTTGCTACACAATGTCATCTATTTTAATTATAGTTGTAGTTAGCTATTTTAAAAACAAACTAAGTTATGTAAGGACCTTCCAAACACTTAGTAGAAGCAATTCATGGAATGCAATTGGTATTAATCTCTGTATAAATACATGACAGTCATGATTTATCATTCTAAATAACTTAAGATTCTTCATATCCACGCATCTACCCATATTTGACACATATCCATCAGGGAATTTCAAATTTTTAACTCATTCACACAATATATGTATTGCATTCTTATCAAGTGTGCAGCAAGTTTTAAGGAATTTTTCTGTTTCCTCATTCAGTTTCAATTCAAGATGCCAACAGTAATCATCCAGCTCTTGTCTTGATTTTAAAGTGTCTTTTGTTTTTCCATCTTCATTAAGGACAATGTTGAAAATATTGTCAAAAAAAATTTATTCAATATGCATTACATTTATGTTGTGATGAATTAAATTGGACTTCCAAAAGTGCAATTCCCAAAATATACTATGTTTCCTTCCGCCAAATAATTTGCTTTTTAGTTTATTACATCTAGTAGCATCCTTTTCAATTACCTTCTTCAAACCTAAAATATGAATCTTTGTAATAATATCATCTCCTGAACGAACTGCTGGTGCAACTGTCATCACAAATTTATCTTTTCGAAATACAATTCTATTTCTTTGAAATGGATGATTCATAGGTAGAAACTTACGATGGTTATCAAATCATGACTGTTTACCACTAAATTTGAGGGTAAATGCATCAGAATTTGTCAAGCAAAATGGGCATGTGAATCTTCTGTAGTACTCCAGTGAGACAACATTGAATATGTAGAAAAATTACTTACCATCCACATAAGGGCTGCCCTCATAATGAAATTTTGCTTTTTTGAGATATCACATGTATTCATACCAACATCCCATAAATGATTTAACTATGCAAAAAGAGGCTATAAGAAAACATCGAGCATGTCTTTCGGATTTTTTAGCCCTAGAACCAATATTGACAAAATCATATATTACTCCTTCTAACACAACCACGAAGGCAAGTTATAAGGTGTCACAATCACAGGCCATGTTGAATACTGTTGTCCAGATTGGCCAAATGGCTGAAATTTATCAGTGCAAAGACCTAATCTCATATCTCGACTTTATGCTGCAAAATCTTGATGTATATAATTAAAATGCTTCCAAGTAGGTGAATCTGATGGATGACAGATTACCCCTTCTTCAATCTCATGCTCGGAATGCCACCTCATATCATTTGATGTAGCATTTGATGCATATAGTCTCTATAATCGAAGAATTATTGGAAAATAATACATCTTCTTAAAGACAACAATTTTTGTCACGTATCTACAACAAGAGTTGCCTTCCTAAACCGAGAATGATCACAAGACTTACAGCTAATTAAATCACTATCAACGCCTCAATTTAACATGTATCCATTTAAACAACAATCAATTTTTTTTATTGGTAGGCCAATTCCTCGTAGTAACTTCTTAGTGGTGTAAAAGTTGTTAGCAATTTAAATTATTATCCGGAACAATATCTTTCATCAGTTCTATCACTTGATCAAAAAATTGTTCAAACATATTATTTTCTGACTTAATGCTCATTAGTAGAGCCACAAGTGACAATTGCGAATGTGTTTTACAACCAGACCACAACTCTTTATCTGTAGCTTTAAGCATTTCATAAAATATCTGAGCTTTAGGATTTGGTGGTTCATCCATGTAATCCATATTGAAGTCAGCACCAAAAGCTTCCGTGATCATTCTATGGTATGTGTTTGATGATTCTTCACCACAAGCAAATGATTCAATCCCCATTATTTTGATCAATATACAGATTCATTGTACTTTCTCCATGATAAATCTAACCAAAATAATTTGGCATAGAGCCATATTTAGCCAAATGATATCTTATAGTGTTCGTATCACGAAAAGGATATTCTGACACTTGCAATGATTACATGGACACTTAATTTTTTCTTCATCCATCTATATTGATTGACTACATGCAAAATTGATGAAAGTTTCAAGCTTATTCAAAAAATATTTATTCAAAAATCTATTAATAACCCTTTTGCACATCCACTGATGATCTGAGATCATTTTGCCCAGTTTTATTTACAAAAAATAAAGCCCAATCATTATTATAAATAAAACATTCTAATACTTTAAAATATACAAATAATTCAATAAAATTACTTATAGTTGAATATTTAAAATTTAAAGATCATGAAAATCGAGGCAATGCGATTGTAGAATATACATTAATAAATAAAGTAATTTTTAGCACGATAAAGATTAAAAGATATCACAGTTATACTAGATAAAGGGTGCAAAGTACGATAATGCACAAGAAAAAAGCAAAAAAAAGACATTTAATGTTTGAAGGAGGAGAGAGAGGGAGAGAGAGAGAGAGAGAGAGAGAGAGAGAAGGTGGAAAGAGAGAGAGGGGCAGAGAAATGGGGAGACGAGGGGAGAGAGAGAGAGAGAAGGAGAGAGAGGAGTGAGAGACCGGGGGAAAGAACTGGTGAAAGGGAGAGAGAGAGAGAGGAAGATAGAGAGGGATAGAGAGAAAGAGAGAGAGAGAGAGAGAGAGAGAGAGAGAGAGAGGGAGAGAGAGGGAGAGAGAGAGAGAGAGAAGAAGCAATAATTGAGAGCAAGAAAGAAAATAACAAGAGAGAGAGTGTGACACATAAAGAAAAAGAGGAATAGAGTGACAGGATGAATTAGAGAGGGAGAGAGAGAGAGACACATAGAGAGTGCAGTGTTAGAATAAAAAATTATATAAAAGAAAATAAAATTTCTTCTATATAAACCTATCAAATATTACATCTTTTCAATACATAAGTTCATAATCGAGCCTGAGGCCCAAGGGCATGGATTAGATCAGAGTATGACCTTTATTTGTACTATACCATATATGAGCCTGATCAATAGACACTCTCATTCTACGTGCTTACATATCATTCATATTATATCTTATGCCATTTAATTTCAAATTAGTTTAACAAATTAATATTATCTCATATATAATTATATGTTAGGAAACGTATAGTAAATGTAGTTATAAATAGTTACATATAGTTAAACATATAATAATATATAGATATATGCATACAAGTAGTTATAAGTAAATATAAATAAATGTATACAAAGTTATAAACAATTATATAGATTTACATATATGTATACATATATGTATACATAATTAAAAATAAAGTTATATTTATTTATATAACATTATTTATATTGTTACATGTAGTTATATATATAGTTACACGTATAGTTAATCTTATATGTATTCATGTATGTATATATATTTGTTCATATAATTTCATATATTTATACATATAGTTATGTATAGGTATGGATATACTAAAATACATTTTTATACTAATATATAAAAATGTTAATTAAATAAATGTTGTTAATTAATTTATTTAAATATAGTTATGTATAAAAGCTTTTATAGTTATATTTTTAGTAAGATAGAATTATTTACAGTTATATGTTAGTATACATATAATATATATAGTTATAAAAAATTATATATCGTTAAACATTTAGTTATATATATATATATATATATATATTCATGCGAGTAGTTAAATTTAGTTATACATAAATATATACAATGTTATATACAAATATATAGATTTACATATATGTAAGCATATATGTATAAATAGTTAAAAATATAGTTATATTTAATTATATAAAGTTTTATTTAGTTTTACAAATATTTATATATAGTTATACACATATAATTAAATATGATGTTGTATGTTATTATACATGTAATTATAAATATAGTTACATATGATTATACATATAGTTACACGTATAGTTAAACTTATATTTATATATGTTTGTAAATATATTTGTTCATATAATTTCATATATTTATACATTATGTATAGGTATGAATATACTAAAATACATTTTTTATATTAATATATAAAAATGTATATTAAATATATGTTGTTAATTATATATTTAAATATCAGTTATACATTAATAATATAAAATTATGTATAGTTATATATTATTATACATATAATATATATAGTTATAAAAAATTATATATCATTAAACATTTAGTTATATATATATATTCATCTGAATAGTTATATTTAGTTTTACATAAATATATACAAAGTTATACACAAGTATATAGATTTAAATATATGTATACATATATGTATGAATAGTTAAAAAAATAGTTATATTTAATTATATAAAGTTTTATTTAGTTTTAAAAATATTTATATATAGTTATACACATATAATTAAACATGATGTTGTATGTTGTTATACATGTAATTATAAATATAGTTACATGTGGTTATACATATAGTTACACGTATAGTTAAACTTATATCTATACATGTTGGTATATATATTTATAGTAAAATAATTTTTGAATACTAATATATACAAATATATATTAAATATAAATTGTAAATTAATTATTTAAATAAATATATGTATAAAGCTTTTATAGTAATACTTTATAATAAGATACAATTATTTATAGTTATATGTTATTATACATATAACATATAACTATATATTTGTATATAGAACTATAAATAGTTTTATATAGAACTATAAATATATAGATATTTTTATAGTTATAAATATATATTATTTATAGTTATAATATATATATTATTTATAGTTATATGTTATTATTTATAGTTATATGTTATTATTTATAGTTATAAATATATAGAACTATAAATATATATTATTTATAGTTATAATAAGCTTTTATAGTATATAGAACTATAAATATTTTTATATAGTTAAGCATATAGTTATATATAGATATATTCATACAAATACATATACATAAATAAATAAAGTTATAAATAAATATATAGATTTACATATATATATATACATACTTACAAATATTGCTATATTTAATTATGTAGTGTTATATAGTTATACATATATTTATATATAGTCATACAACTTCAATAAATATCTCAAATATGGCCAGCAATGATGTTTAGAGAGAGAGAGAGAGAAGAAATACTATATTTCTACAATTTTCCACATGAGCTGGAAGTTACTCTGAATGACCATTTACTACTACTTCTATAGAGAAAAGATGTTCTGCTATAGCATCATAAATTTCTTCCATATATCTGCATGTCCATATATATATATATATATATAGGAAAAATATGAAGATATGTGAATGAAAATGAAAAAAAATGATATAAAAAAAATACTACTCAATAATAATAATATATAACTAAAACTCATGCCTTTACATAATGAATAAAAATGATTGATGAAACTTTACATATAGAGTATTCCCATAAAAATAAAACAACTGAATAAAATAAATAAAATCTCACATTAATATAATAATATGAATAAATTATATAAAATGACATTATCATTTATTAAATAAAATAAAAATTCACTTATAAATACAAAAAGAAACTATAAATACTCTTAATCTATATGAATCATCTCATCCTAGTATCTCAAGATAATAAAATATAATATTACAATATAATTCTCAATAGTTTTGAAATTTTTATTTTTATTTACAACTTATTATTATTTTTAATAATTCATTTTGCTGTATTTTTATGATATGTTACTCTTTTTTTTATTATATTGTATTGATGTTCTTGAAATTATATTAATTTAAATTTATTTTATTAAGATATGAAATAATATTTAATAATACTTGACTAAAAATAATTAGTAAATATGTTTATATCATATTAAACTATAAAAGTGTACTCACATAAAAGTGTACTCACACATATTCACTAGTTCTATAAAAAAAATGGTTCATTAGTGATACATACATTTCCATAATACTTCTCATATTTTCATATATTCTTTATTACTATTTATTACAAGATACATCTGCCACAAATTTTGTGAAACACGAAACATAGATTCAAGCTTGTAGGTTACAACTAATAGTTATGATACTCAACTAATAACTACAACGTTCAACCAACAAATACTAATAATATTTTTTAGTTTTTTAAATTGTTTAAATAAACATATTGCAGCATAGAAAAATTACCGTGTGTTAAAAGATGATGTTAATAACACAGCAGAATAAAGGGTATCCTAACGAATGTTTTCGTAAGGAGAATACTCTTGTATGACATGAAATTCATCAACATTATAGAGATACCCAGACTCTTAATAATCCACAGTTGTTAATGGTATAAATTATAGTTAATATAAATTTGGTAGAAGTTGAATTGTTAGAGTAATAATAAACTACATTGTTATAGATAAAATCATAAATTGAAGTTAAAACATTTGTTGGTAGAAAAAAATCTATTGTGGTGCATGACATTGTGGGGATTATAAACATTAAAAATTTCTAAATATTTTAAATAATTTTATATCCTCTATCTAAAGCAAAAAAGTTATAGATTTAAAATATTATATATTTTTTATCTACCTACCCTTCTCCCAAACTCAACCCAAAATTATTATTTGGCTCGTATATAAGGTATGAGGCTTCATGATTAGAATAGGTAAAACTCACATCCCAACATCTGAACAACATGATAAATGATAGCACAATAGAAAACTTATCCAACATCTACGAGGATAGGACTCATATTTTTAGTGTTAGAGTATTATCATCTTTTTCTGATTAGTCTACCATGTTGTTGGTTCGGATTTTTATTACCATACTATTTGTTTTTAAAAGTATTATTTTTGATAGTAATTATGTACAAAGAAGTTTGGTTCATATATTTAATACTATCTTTGCTTGAGTGTCCATGACACATTGCTATATGTTGATCTTATTATATCAGTATGAAATCATTATTTTAATATTACTAAACTTGATTCAACAAGCCCACTCATCACTAACACAAGAGAGATCACAAGGAATCACACACTACGAGACATCTATTAAGGAATTTTGAAATTATTAGAAATATATGTGTTTTATTTCAAGAAACATAAATAAGAATTTAATATGTTTGAGATAATTTTGAGATAAATTTAATTTAAAAAATGTTAGATACATGATAAATATAATTCTTTATACACACACACACACACACACACACACACACACACCATGATAATCATTGTTAAAAATAAGTGCAACCATAAGAATATAAATTAATTATGTAGGAAAATTATAATAAAGTCTATGAAAAAATTAATAAGAATAATTATTTTTATATCATATGTTGACTTACAAGCTTATCACATGCTTACTTGCATGAATAGCATTTGTTAGTATGTATTATTTCCATATATTGGCTTACATGAGTGATAGTATTTGATTATGTGCTTACTATGTGTTCTGGTGCATTAATGCCAAGTGCTTGAAAGTGTGCTTATTATATGATGATGTGTATACTTGCCAAGGATTGACTTGACATGTGAAAGCTATGTGTTGGCTTACTAAATGTTGCATCAAAAATTATAAACTTGGAATCTTACCTATAAATAAAAGTGATTAGGGGTTCCTAGCAAAAACTACACATATCATGAGAACATTTCAAAGTGAATTGAGAAACTCTTGCTCATTTATTTTCAATTACATGTGTGAATATAATGAGTTTTCTAGAAGTTGGTGGATTAGTTCAAACAGGTTCAATCGATTATAATCAGTTTAATTTAATTTGACACGCTAACTTTTAGTTTATTTATTTTATTTAATTTATTTATTTTATTTATTTTATTTATTTTATTTATTTTATTTATTTTATTTATTTTATTTATTTTATTTATTTTATTTATTTTATTTATTTTATTTATTTTATTTATTTTTATTATTTTATTTATTTTATTTATTTTATTTATTTATTTATTTATTTATTTTATTTATTTTATTTATTTATTTATTTTATTTATTATATATTTATTTATTATCTTGATTATCTTATTTATCTTATTTATCTTATCTATCTTATTTATTTTATTTATTTTATTTTATTTTATTTATTTTTGAATTCAATCATTACTCATTTTTTGAATATTTTTTGTAGATATCAATTCATTATACCTAAGTATGTATACTAGTCATGTATAAAATACACATGCATATTGATATATACTATTTTTTGTAGATATCAAGTCGGCATACCTAAGTATCTATACTAGTTATGTATAAAATACACATGCATATTGATGTATACTATTTTTGTAGATATCAAGTCGGCAAACCTAAGTATATATACTGTTTATATATTATTTTTGTATAGTGTCACCATCAAAATCCACACAATGACAACGTATTATATCACAAATACATGAAGCATGTATACAAATAAGTTTATATATGAAATCCAAGCATACCATGGTGATCAAAAAGAAATTTGGAAACAAAAAAAACAGAATAAAAATGCTTACTCTTTGATTAAGCAATCCAAGATAATTGATGAAGAATAAATGTATAAATGCACCTCAAATCAATAACAAATTAAAACTTAAACCTCGAATAATTTTAGTTGAATCGACATCAAGAGATAATGATGGAATGAGGAGGAATTCAGTTGTGTTACTGTTAGAAATGCATCAAGTCGAGAGAGAGAATGTATATTTTAGGAATTTATTTATATTTTTAATTATTAAAATATTAAATAAACAATATATATATAAATAAAAAAATACTCATTAATTTTATTTACTATCAAATATTTCCAACAAAATTAATGTGCATGTATCAAGGTACAAATGAAAAACAAATACCTTATATTTTTTATTATATATTAATTAAACAATAAAAATATAAACAATAAAAAAATATGTTTTGCTTAAAAAAATATCAAATAGGTATGAAATTAACAAACTTCATATAATAATATATAAATGAAAAGATGATTTGTCTTCTAGCCACTCGCTTAAAAGTTATAAATATAATTAATGTTAAAAAATCTATAAAAATTTATATTTTATGGTTATAAATTTTTAATAATTCATATTAATTTTTACGAAGATAATATGAAATAATTTTAAACGCACAAAATTTCCTATTATTTGATATAATTAATAATTTTTAAAGTTCAAAAAATTACTTAAAGTGAGAAGATAATTAAAAAATAATATTATTATTTTATTAAAAACTTAATGTTAAAAGCTAATTGTAAAAATATTACTCAATTGTTTAATTTTTATAAATTTTAGTAGGGATTAAACATCTATATATTTATTTATAATTATTATTATTATTTTTAACTTTATTTAAAAAAATTATATTTTTATTATATTTCAAGATTTTCAGATTTGTATAATTTAATTTTCTAAAAGTTTTTTATAATCATTTAATTTTTCTAATACATATAATAATATTGATATTTACTAGTTTATTCGTCAATTCAAATATTTTTGAAAATATTTTTCTAATTTATCATTCAATGAATTAATTTACATTTAAATTAGTAGAAATTTTAATGTATGTTAATTTAATTTTATATTATTAAAAAATTATTATACTTTTTGAATTAATTATTTAATGTTACTTTAATTTAACTTATTTAGTTTCTTAATTAAAAATTTTATAAAAATTTTTTGTATAATTTTAAAAAAAATTAATACATCATAAAAATAGTTATTTTAGTCCTTATTAATATAATTTTTTTGTAATTTTATATATTTTAAATTAATTATTTATAATATTATTTTTTTTTGAGTTTACGAGAAGAATGTGTGTTTCATGGATTGCTCATCTATAGGCCAATAACATAAATTTAATAAACAAAATTAAATAAAATATTAAAATAAATAATAAATAAAAATAATTATATAATTAAATATTGGATAGAGAAATATTGTTGCTAAATACATAGCTAAATTACGGATTTTAGAAGCTAGAGAAAATTCATCTATATATTACGGATTTTTATTATCTCGAGAAAATCCATCGCTAATTCCATCGCTAAATTACAAATTTTATAAGCAAGGGAAATTCTATACCTAAATCCGTCACAAAATTAAGATTTTATTTCTATGAAAATTCAATCGCTAAATTTGTCACTAATTTATGGTTTTTTATTAGCTAGGGATATTCGATCACTAAATCCATAGCTAAAATATAGATTTTATTAGCTAGAGAAAAACCATCGCTAATCCGTAGCTAAAATATGGATTCTATTAGCTAGTAAAAATCAGTTACTAAATCCGTAGCTAAATTACTGATTTTATCAGTAAGGGAAAATTCATCGCTAAATCCATCGCTAAACCTGTCACTAAATCAAGATTTTATTAGCAAGGAAAAGTCAGTTGCTAAATCTGTCGCTAAATCATGGCTTTTATTAGCGGGGGAAATCTGTCACTAAATCAATGATTTTATTAGCTTGGAAAAATCCGCACTAAATCCGTCGCTAAATGAATGATTTTATTAGCAAGGAAAATTCCGTTGCTAAATCCATCGCTAAAAAATAGCTAGAAAAATTCCTTCACTAAATCTGTTACGAATTTCAGGCTTTATTAGTGAGAGGTATTTTGTCGCAATATCCATCGCTAAAATCCCAACTTATCTTGAAGGGAAATTACGAAGATTTTCCATCACTAATCAGTTGCTAAATCAATCGCTAAAATCCATGCTTTTCGTGAATGGAAGTTACGAAAATTTTTCGTTGTTAATCCGTCGCTAAATACGTCGCTAAAATCCATACTTTTCATGAACAGAAGTTCCAAAAATTTTTCGCCGCTAATCCGTCGCTATATCTATCACTAAAATCTCCACTTTTATTAGCATAATTTTTGCAAATTTTTCCATCGCTAATCTCACTAATCCGTTGCTATTTTTATTTTCATTAAAAAATCATCAATTCCTTGCTATTCTCTAGCTAATTCCCTGCAAATTAGCTATGGTATTGATCCCTAGCTAATTTTCTCTAGCTAAATCAATATTTTCTTGTAGTTAAATAAAATGTGAATTCATATCAACTTAGGGTCATTTTGGTAGTAATTTTCAAAAGTGTTTATCGAGCTAAAAATAATTTAAGTATTTTTAGGAAAATAAAATTTTATTGCAATATTTAAATAACTTTTTTGAAATCCTAAAAAAACTTGAAGTATTGTTTTACTAACTACACTAACATATTTATTTTTAAATCATCAAAATTATTTTGATGTAATTAAAACATATATGTATTTATCCTTAAATATATGTTTATTTTCTTTTAAATTTTATGAAAAATTTAAAATTTTTTTTATAATTCAAAAATTTTAATCTTTTAGTAAATATTTTTTTTAAAAGATTCATATTAACATAAAATTTTATTTTTATATTAAATAATATAAATATTTACTTATTTATTCGTTAATTCAGGTATTTTTATAATTTTTTTTATTTAATCATACAATTAAATATTTTAGTTTTTATTAGTATTATTTTTATGTATGTTCATTTATTAATTAAAATATCTTTAAATGATTAATTATATAATTAATTATTTAATATTTTTAATACAAATATTTAAATAACATAATTAATTTTTTGGAAAAATATTTTGTATAATTTTTTTAAAATTTTATAATCATAAAAAATAGTTATTTTAGTTTTTATTAATATAACTTTTTATTTGTATTACATATTTTTGAAATTATTTATTTATAATATCTTATTTTTTATAATTATATGGGAAGAATGTGTCTTTCAAGGGTTGCTCATCCATAGACCATGACATATATTAATATAAAAATTACCCAAAATATTAAAACAAATAATATATAACAAAATTTAAATCTTTAAATATTATCAATGAAAAATATCCCAAAGCCCAAATAGCTAGAGAAATATTCATAGCTAAACTATTTTGTTAAAAATATCATTATAGGAATAATCACTGGCAATTAAATATAAAATCATAAAAAAAATTTCAGAATATTATTTAACGAGGATTTTGTATCCAACTAATTAGCTAGGGGAAATCCATCTCTTAAGTCATTGCTAAAATGCCCACCAATCTCTGCGTTAAAATTTAGGATAATATTAGTTAGAAACATTTTTAAATCTAAAATTTCCAACTCTAATCCATCACAAATTCATTTAAAATTTGTAATTCAATGTAAAATCAAACATCTCTTGCTATTACTAGCTAATCCCTCGCTAATTAGCTAGGATTATTTCTCTAGCTAAATTTCCATAGCTAAATAGAAATTTTATTATAGTGAAATAGACATATTGATAGATAGATAGATAGACAAAATATAAACAGATAGAGATAGTTAGGTAGATAAATAGATAGATAGATAGATAAATAGATAGATAGATAAATAGATAGATAAAAAATAGATAGATAGATAGATAAACATATAGATAGACTAATAGATAGATAGATAAATAAATAGATAGATATATAGATAGTAAGTTAGATAGATAGATAGATAGATGAATAGACGAAAGGTAGACAGTATATTGAAAGAAGAAGATAGATAGATAGATATATATATATATATAGATAGATAATGAGATACTTACAGACATTGATCTATAGAGACATAGATAGATAAATAGATAGATAGATAATAGATAAATAGATAGATATATAGATAGATAGATCGATAAATAGAATATAGACAAATAGATAGATAGATACATAGACAGATAGATATATAGATAGATACACTGATCGATACTATAGATAGATAGATAGATAAATAGACAAAAAAAAAAAGATAGATAGATAGATATACAGATATATAGATAGATATATATATATATGGATAGATAGAAACAAGATAGACAAATAGATAGACAAATAATAGAAAAGAGATGGATAAATATATAGACAGAGAGATAGACAGATAGATAGAAAGTCAGATAGACACACATATAGAAAGACACACTGATATATATACACAAATAGATAAAAAAATAGACAAATAAATAGATAGATAGACATTAAGACAAACACAAAAACAAACAGAAAGATAGTCAGTCAGGCAGATAGTCACGGAGGCAGGTAGACAAATAGACATACAGATAGATAAACACACAAACAAACAAATAGATAGACATACAAAAAGATAGATAGATTGATTGATAGACAAATATATTGACAAATTGATTGCCTGATAGATATAAAAATATATAAGAAGATAAAAAATAGATAGATTAAGAGATAGATAGAAAAATAGCTAGACAGATAAATAGACATATAGATAGAAAGAAAGAAAGAAAGATATATAAATAGATATAAAGATTGATAGATAGATAGATAGAGAGACAGATAGACAGATAGACAAATAGATAGAAAGATAAATATATATTAAAATAGACAAATAGACAGACAGACAGATATAATTAAAGACAAATAAACAAACAATATTAGATAGACAGATAAATAGATACACAAATAGAAATAGATAGAGAGTCAGGGTGGTAGAAAGTCAATCAGGTAGGTAGAAAAT
>JAREIK010012249.1:0-47446 GCA_029783825.1 Sapria himalayana | reverse complement strand
TGTATATTTCTATTTATCTATAATATATATATATCTATTATATATATAAATATCTATTATATATATATATATATATATTATTTATTATTTATTTATATATTTATATTTATATTTATATCTATCTATATAACCATCTATCTATCTATCTATCCTTCAATCAATAAATTAATCATTTAATCTATTTATTTATTTATCTATTTATATATATATCTATCTATATATCTATATATCTATATATCTATCTTTCTTTCTTTCTATTTGGTTATATGGCTATCTATCTATTTATCTATCTATGTATATATCTATCTATATATCTATATGTCAATCTGTCTATATGTCTACTTTTCTATCTCTCTATCTATTTATCTAACTATGTATATGTCTATTGTCTATCTATCTATCTGTGAATCTATCTATTTGTATGTCTGTCTGCTTATATATTTATCTATCTGTCTATTTATATATATGTTTATCTATCTATATGTCTATCTTATATCTATATATTTTTCTATCTATCTATATGTCTCTCTGCCTATCTATCTATATTTTTTTATGCCTATATATTCATAAGTATATATTTCTAACTTTTTATTGTTAATCTATCAATTTGTCTCTCTATCTATATGTCTATCTTCCTATTTTCTTATATGCCTATCTATCTATCTATCTGTGTATCTATCTATCTAACTATACATCTTTATGTCTACATGTCTATCAGTCTATATGTCAATCTATCCATCTTTTTATCTGTCTATCTATCTCTCTATCTATGTATATGTCTATATGTTTATCTATTTTGCTCTATATATCAATCTATCTTATATATAACTATATGTGTGTGTGTGTGTGTGTGTGTGTGTGTGTATGTATGTATATTAATCTTTCTATCTATATATCTAACTAATGATCTTTCTTTCTATCCATCTATCTATCTATACTTTTATTTATCTATCAATCACTCATTCAAAAAATAAATAAATCAATCTATCTATATATTTATCTATTTATCGATATATCTAACTTTCTATATATCTATCTATTTATAAATCAATCATTCAATAAATAAATAAATAAATAAATAAATCAATCAATCTATATATCTATATATTTATCTATTTATCTATAAATCTATCTATCTTTCTATATATTTATGAATCTTTCAATCTATTAATCTACGTATCTGGCTATCTTGTTATCTATCTATCTATTATTTGTCAATTTGTCTATATGTCTATCTATCTATCTATTTGTTTATATATCTGTCTATAGATCTATCTATAAGTCTATTTATCTATCTACCTATCTGTTTACCTATCTATCTGTGTATTTATTTATCTATCTATCTATCTCTCTATCTGTCTATCTATCTGTCTGTCTATCTGTCTATCTATAAATCTATATTTATGTTTATATGTCTATGTGTTTATCTTTCTATCTATCTATCGATCTATTTGTCTATCTATCTGTCTATCTATATGTCTAACAACGTATTTGTCTATCTACCTATCTACATATCTATCTATTTGTATGTCTATCTATCTATCTAAATATCAATCTATCTGTCTATCTATAAATATGTCTATATACAATATGTCAATCTATATATCTATGTATATGTCTATATATTTATCTATCTAACTATCTATTTAACTATCTATCTATGTATTTATATGTCTATTTATCTATATGTCTAACAATCTATCTATATATCTATATCTATCTATGTATCTATCTATCTATTTATCTATCTATCTATCTTGCTATCTATCTATCTATCTGTCGATCTATTTGTCAATCAATCAATCTATCTGTCTATATGTCAATCAATCAATCTGTCTTTATGTCAATTTATCTATATGTATATCTACCTCTCTATCTACTTATCTGTCTATCTATCAATCACTCAATCAATCTATCTGTCTATGTGTCTATATGTCTATCAGTTTATCTATGTATATGTCTATCTATCTATCTATTTATCTATCTTCTATCGATCGATCAATCTATCTATTTATGTCTCTCTATTTATCTATCTATCTATCTGTATATCTGTCTATCTATCTATCTGTTTATCTATCTATCTGACTATTTGTCTATTGTCTATTTGTCTATTTGTCTATCTATATATTTGTCTATCTATCTATCTATATGTCAATCTCTTTATAAGTCTTTATGTATATATGTCTATCAGTCAATCTATCATTCTATCTATTTGACTATTTATTTATCAGTATATTTATATCTATATTTATTTATATATCTATTTATCTATCAATCTATCTATCTGTTTATTTGTCCATATATATATAATTTTGTCTATTTGTCTATCTCTTTATTTGAATATCTTTCTATATGTATTCTATCTATCTATCTATCTATCTATTTGTCTATTAGTTTTTTTGTATATCTTTTTATGTCTATTTCTCCATCAATCTATCTATCTGTTTATCTGTCTATCTATCTATTTGTTTATCTATATATCTGTTTATTTGTCCATTTGTCTCTCTATCTCATTTCTATCTGTCTATATGTTTATCTATCTCAATCAATCAATCTATCTGTCTATCTATCTTTCTATCCATATATCTATTTGTCTTTTTGTATATTTGTCCATCTATCTATATATCTATCTATCAATCTATATCTTTACCTATCTGTCTCTCTGTCTATCCGTCTGTCTATCTATCTGCCTTTCTTCTTATAATCTATAAGTTTATAAGTCTATATCTATTTGTCAATCTGTCAATTTATCTATCTATCTATCTATTTGTCTGTCTTTTGTCTATATGTCTATCTCTTTAAATGTCATATGTCTATCTATCTATTTGTCTGTCTATCTATATATAAGTCTATCTAACTATTTGTCTATTTGTTTATTTGTCTATCAGTCTGCTTGTCTATCTATCAATTTGACTATCTGTCTATTTGTGTGTGTGTGTGTGTGTGTGTATCTCTCTCTCTCTATTCTATCTGCCTATCTATCTATCTTTCCAACTAACTATCTGTCTATCTATCGAACTTTTTATATGTCTGTGTTTATCTGTCTATCTATCTAACTATCTGATTATCTATCTATCTGTTTATCTATTTATTTGTATATCTATCCATTTGTTTATCTATTTATTTGTCTACATATCTAATTATCTTTATATCTCTCTATCTATTTATCTATCTGTCTATATGTGTATCTGTCTATTTATCAATCTGTAGATCTGTCTATCTATCTATCTAATGATCTGCCATTCTATCTATCAATTATCTGTCTATTTGTCTATCTTTCTATCTATATATCTATAATTCTTTATGAATATCTATCTATATGCCTATATACTTATCTGCCAATCTGCATATTTGCTTAACTGCCTATTTATCTATCTATCTAATTGTCTATCTTTCTATCTATCAATCTATTTATCTGACTATTTTTATATCTATTCATTTGTCTATTTATGTTTCTATCTACCTGTCTATATGTCTATATGTCTATATGTTTATTTGTCTATATATCTATCTACCTATATGTCTATCTTTCTATCTACAAGAAAATGTTCATTTAGCTAGATAATTTTATCTAGGGATCAATCCCTAGCTAAATTGCGAGGGATTAGTTATGGAATAGAAGGGATTTCTGATTTTTCATTGGAAAAAAATTTGAAATTGATTAGCGATGGAATAGCCACATAAATTCCGCACAAATAAAAGCAATGAATTTAATGACGGATTTAGCGACGGAACTTCCCTGCTAATTAAATCTGGAATATTATGATAAATTTCGCGATGAAATTTTTCTAGCAAATTAAATCTAGAATCTAGTGATGGGTTTAGCGATGAAAATACCCTAGCAAATTAAATTCAGAATTTAACAACGGACTTAGTGATAGAAATTCCCTAGCTAATTACATCTAGAATATTGTGACGAATATAGCGACGGAATTTCCCTAGCTAATTTCATCCGGAATATAGCGAATAATTTAGCAATGGAATTTCCCTAGCTAATTTCATCAGGAATATAGCGACAGAATTTTCCTAGCTAATTTAATCTGGAAAATATAGAGGAATTTATAGATGGAATTTTTCTAGCTAATAAAATCGGAAATATAGCCTTGGATTTTGTGACGGAATTTTTCTTACTAATTATATCCTGAATATTTCGAGAGATTTAGCGACGGAATTTCCCTAGCCAATCTTTAATTATTAAATTTTTTTTAATTTTTTATTTGTTTTATATTTTATTTAATTTTGTTTATTAAATATATGTTATGATCTACAAATGAGCTATCCTTGAAAGACACATTCTCCTCATAAAATTATAAAAATAGAAAATTATAAATAAATAATTTAAAAATTATAAAAATACAAAAAATATTATTTTAATAAGGATTAAAATAACTATTTTAATGATTATAAATTTTAAAAAAAATTATAAAATTTTTTTTTCAAAATATTTAATTAAGAAACTTAAAAATGTGTATTAAAGTAACATTAAAAAATTAATTCTATAATTATAATAATTTTTTAAGATATTTTAAAAATTAAATGAACATACATTAAAATTTCTACTAATATAAATGTAAAATAATTCTTTTATGATTAAATAGAAAATATTTTCAAAAATATCTGAATTGATGAATAAACTAGTAATTATTAATATTATAATAAGTATAAAAAAATTTTATGATTATAGGAAACTTTTAAAAAAAATAAATTCAAAATTTGAAAATCTTGAATTATAATAAAAATTTATATTTTTTCATTATATTTAAAAAAAATAAATTAATATTTAAAATTAAATACATAGATGATTGCCCATACTAAATTTTATAAAAATTAAACAATTGAGTAATATTTTTACTAATATCTTTTAATATTCAGTCTTTATTAAAATAATTAATATAATTTTTTTTAATTATCTTCTAACTTTAAGTAATTTTTAGAATTTTAAAAATTATAAATGATATCAAATAATATGAAATTTTAAGCCTTTAAAATTATTTCATATTATCTTCATTAAAATTAATATGAATTCTTAAAAATTTATAACCATAAAATATAGATTTTTATATATTTTTTAACATAAAGAGTATTTTATTAATTTTAGGAGAGTAACTAGAAGACAAATCATCTTTTCATGTATGTCTTATTACATGAAGTTTGTAAATTTTGTTTCTATTTTATTTTCTTTTGTTATAAGACTAAACATTTATTTTTTGAAATTATTTTTAAATTTATTATTTAATTAATTTTATAATAAAAAATTGTAAGGTGTTTGTTTTTCATGTGTACATTGCTACATGCACATGAATTTTGTTGATAATATTTTGATAATAAATAAAAAAAATGTATCTTTTTGAATTTTATATATTTATTGTTTATTTAATATTTTTATAATGAAAAACATTTTGGTAATTTTAGTAATTTTTGTAATTTTAATCACTTGTTGTGGAGACTCGATAGACAACTCTAACAAGCACCTAAGTCCTCCATAGTCAGCCTCTATCTCTTGACACCGATGCATCAAAGCCTAATCGAAGAGTAAGTGAGAATTTTTTATTGATTTAAGGTACAATTTCTACACTAATTTTTCATTGATTATCTTAATGCAATAGTGTGTGTTTTGATTCTGTTATTTTTTATTTCGAAATTCTTCTTCATTAATCACCATGGTATGTTTGGATTGCTTATATAAACTGATTCGTATACATACTTCATGCATGTGTGATATAATGCAATCTCATTGTGTGGATGTTGATGGTGAACAGTAGATATGCCGACTAGATTTCCATGTTTTTTTCCACTCGACAGTCTTGTGATTTTCAATGTTAATCACAAAATGGTGTTGGTGTTTGTGGTGAGCAGTGTGTTTATAACAACATATTTAATATTTTAATAATAAATTATGTAAATATGATGATCCCAAAAGTAATAACACATAAATATATAAGTGTATTTTACTATATCTATATCTATTAAAATAGTATACATAAACATAACTATATATAAATATAACAACATATATTTAATATACATATATATATAGATATATACCTATATATATATAATTGTATTTAACAATATGTATATCAACATATTACTATATATAAATATATTTATCTATATCAAAACCCATACAAAGATTTATGTCTAAAAATATATAATTACTTGAAAAACTATATATAACTACATCTACAACATGTATAACTACATGCTTTAGAAACTTAATATTCATCCACATCATTTATCTCATTCATACATGTTTTTTTTGGATATTGTATAAATCTTTATCATTTTCTGATATATTTTAAGAACTTAAAATAAATTTTTTCAACCTTAAATGTATTTTTATTGTATTTTTATATGTTTGTATAAATCATTATGATTCAATATGTTTAGGGTTTGTATTTTTGTTTCACTTAATATAATTTAACTAAAATTGATTTCTAATAAAATGTTCATTTGTTAAACTTCATATTGTAAATTTCAAAACAAATAACAATATATTTGTGGAATTAATATTATAAAAAATTTCTAAATTATATATGTGATGTAGTTTAAATTTAGAAAGATAAGACTTTAAAAATAAAATTTATTTACAAAATAAAAATTTCACCTCATAATATGCGATATATTATAGTTATTATAAATAAATAATGTTTGAAATGAATCTATTAATTACAAAACAAAATTGTTATGTATTCAATTTGAAAAAAAAAATAAAAATAATTATTTAAAAAAACAAATAGATAGAAATATATGTAGATAGCTAGATTCACAGATAGACATCTAGATAGATAGACAGATAAACATATAGACAACTAAATAGATAGATAGATATATAAAAAATTAGATTGACAATTGTCCGATAGATAGATAGACAGATTGACAGATTGATAGATATATAGATAAAGATATTGACATATTGACTTATATACAAATAGACAGATATAAATATAGATAGATAGATAGATAGACAAATAGGTAGATAGTCAAATAGATAGATAGAGAGATAGAAAGATAGACAGATAGATAGATAAATAGATAGACAGATATTCATATAGAAAAACAGACATATAGATAGATAGACAGACGGACAGATAGATATATATATATATATATATATATATATATAGATAGACCATGTAGACATTTAGATAGATAGACATATAGACATATAGATAGATAAATAGATAGATAGATAGCTAGACATATAGACACATAGACATATAGATAAAAAGATAGACAGACAGATAAATAGATAGATAAATAGATAGGTAGATAGATAGATAGACAAATAGATAGATTGCCAGATAGATAGATAGACAAATAGACAGATAGACAGATAGACATATAGACAGATAGACAGATAGACATATAGTCAGATAGACAGATAGACATATAGTTAGATAGACAGATAGATAGATAGACAGGTAAATGGATACATAGATAGACAGACAGATAGATAGACAGATAGATAGATAGACAAATAGATTGATTGATTGACAAATTGACAAAAAAACATATAGATATATAGACTGATAGATAGAAAGATAGATTAACAGATAGACAGATAGACATACAGATAGATAGACTATAAAACAGATACACATATAGGTAGATAGCCAAATTCACAAAAAGACATATAGATAGATAACAGATAGTCATAAAGACAGATAGACGGTTAGACATATAGAGAGATAGACACATTGACAGATTTATAGATTGATAGATACACATATTGACATAGATTGATAGACACATAAAAGAAAGATAGACAGATAGACACATATACAGATAAATAGATAGATAGACAGATAGACGCATAGACAAATTGACCAATAAACAAAAGATAGATACATAGATATACAAAAGATAGGTAGACAAATAGTCAGATATATATAGAGACATATAGACAGATATACACATATATAGTTTGACAGATAGATAGATAGATAGATAGACAGATAGACATATATTCATATAGATAGATAGATAGATAGATTTACAGATTGACTGACAAATAAATAGATATATAGATATACATAAAATAGATAGATAGATAGACAAATAAAAAGATAGACAGATAGATAGAAAGATAGAGAGAAAGATTGACAAACAAATAGATAAATATATAGATAAGCATAATATAGATAGACAGATAGACAAATAGAAAGATAGACAGATTGACAAGAGATAGATTAAAATATATATAGATAGATTGAATGACATATAGACATATAGATAGATAGAAAAATATATAGATAGACAGATATAAAGATTGATAGATTGACAAAAAAACATAAAGACATATCGCCTGATATACAAATAGATAGATTGATTGATTGACAGATAGATAGGTAGGTAGGTAGATATTGACATAGACAGATAGATAGAAAGATAGACAAATAGATAGAAAGATAGAAAGATAGATAGATATATAGATAGATAGATAAAAAAATAGACAGATAGACAAATAAATAGATATATACATAGACATATAGTAGATAGATAAATATACATAAAGGCAGATAGACAGATAGACAAATATATAAATAGAGATATAAACAGATAAACATGTAGACAAATAGATAGATAGACAAGTAGATAGATAAAGAGATAAACTAATAAACAGATATACAGATAGAGAGATAGACACATTGACCATATATATAGATAGACAAATAGATAGATAGATTGTTAGATATATAGAATCATAAAAAGATATATAGATAGATAGACACCTTGGCAGATATAGAGATAGAGATATAGATAATAGATAGATGGATAGATAGACATATAGACAAATAGACATATGGATAGATTGCAGATAAACTTATACATAGACAAATAGACATATAACTTGATAGACAGATAGATAGATAGACAGAAAAATAATTAGACAAATAGATAGAAAGATAGATAGATATATATATATAGACAAGCAGGCAAATAGACAAACAGAGAGATAGATAGACACACATATAGACAGGAGACTCTTAGATAGATAGACCAAAAGACAAATAGAAAGAAAAATAAACAAACAGACAAACATGAAAATTTACAAATATTCAGACAGACAAACAAGCAAATATAGAGAGAGAGAGAGATATATATATATATATATATATATATATATATATATATATATGGATAGATATAATGATCAGTAGATAGTAGAAAGACACAGATAGATAGATAGATATTTAGAGTGAGTAAGATAGACAATACACAAATAGAAAGATAGATAGATAGTCAAATAGATAGATAGACTTTTAGAGAGATAGACAGATATACATGTACACTAATAGATAGATAGAGAGATTTTAAGATAGATAGATAGATAGATGAGTAGATTGACAAAAGATAAACCAATAAATAGATAAACTAATAGACAAATAGAGAGATAAACAGATAAACCATATAGACAGATAGATAGATAGATAAACATATAGTTAGATAGATATATAGATACATTAATAGATAGATAGGTAGATAGTTAGATAGTTAGATAGACAAATAGATAGATAGATAAATACATAAATAGGTAGACATATACACAAATAAACAGATATAAAGATAGTCACACTAAAGCATAGAAAGATAGACAAGTAGATGGATAAAGAGATAATCTAATAAACAAATATACATATAGAAAGATAGACAAATAGACCATATAGATAGATAAATAGATAGATAGATATACATATAGAAAGATGGATAGATTGACTATTAGAGAGATAAAGAGAGATAGTTAGATAGCCATATAGAAAGATTAATAAATAGATTTATAGATAGATAAAGAGCCATATACACAAATAGACCGATAGAAAGATATTTAGATAAATAGATAGACAGATAAACATGAAGATAGATAAAGAGATAAATTGATAAATAGATAAATAGATAGAAAGATTGACAAATATACCATATAGATAGATAAACAGAAAAATAGATAGACATATAGATAGATAGCGAGATAGATAAATAGATAGATAGAAAAATCGTTGGATAGATAGATAGATAAATAGACAGATTGACAGATACACATAAGAAAGATAGATAAATATAAATATATACATAGATTATCAGATAAAAAGATAGACAAATATATATATAGAAAGCAGATAGATAGATAGATATATAATAGTTACATAAACAGACAGATTGATTTACAAATAGATAGATAGATAGATAAATACATAGACAGAGAGACAAATAGATAGATAGATAGATAGAAATATTGATAGAAAGATAGACAGATAGATAGACAAATACATAGATAGATAGATAGCTAGACAGAGAGATGGATAGGTAGTTAAAAAGATAGATAGGTAAATAAATTGATAGTAGGTAGACAAATTGATAGAAAGATAGATAGATACATAGATAGACAAATAGATAAATAGTAAGATAAATAGATAGACAGATAGACAAAAAGTCAAATAGACAAATACACAGATAGGCAGATATATAGAAGACAGATAGACAAATAAATAGATAGACAAATAGACAAATAGGGAGAAAAAAGATAGAAAGATATATAGGTAGATTGAAATACAAATAGATAGATAGACAGATAGATAGTTAAACAGATAGACAAATGGATAGATAGACATATAGCCAGATAGAAAAATAGATAGATAAATAGATATACAGATAGACATATAGATAAATATATAGATAGAAAGATAGATAGAGAGATAGATAGATAGAGAGATAGATAGATAGACCATATATATTGATAGACATATAGATAGATAGACAGACAGATAGATAGATAAAAAATTGATAGTTATACAGATAAATGGATAGATAGATAGATAAATAAATAAATAGACAGATAGAATATTTGAAAGTTAGACAAATTGATAAATAGATAGACAGAAACATAGATTTATAGTTAAGATTGATCGACAAATAGATAGATAGGAAGATAGACAACTAGACAAATAGATAGAAAGGTAGTTAAACAGCCATCTAGATAGATAGATAGATAGACATATATACTAATAGAAAGATATACAGATATACAGATAGCTAGATAGCCAATAGGTACATAGAAAGAAAAGATAGATAGACAGATAGACATATACACAAATAGTTAGATAGATAAAAAATCAGATAGAAAGAAAGTTAGAAAGATGAGAATATAGATAAAAAGAAAACTAATAAAAAGATATACGAAAAAAGAAATAGATAATTAGACCATATAGTAAGATAGATAGATAGATAGATAGCAGATTGATAGATTGACAGACTGCATGACAGACAGACAGAAAGATCGATATATAGATAGATAGATAGATAGATAAATAGACAATTAAATAGATAGATAGAAAAATAGATAGATAGTTAGAGAGGTAGACAGATATATAGATATACATATTGACAGATAGTTTGATAGATAGATAAATAAATAGATAAATAGATAAATAAAAAAATGATAGGCATATAGACATATAGACAGATAGATAGATCGACAAAAAGATAAAAATATATATAGATAGATAGATAAACATATAGATAGATAAACATATAGATAGATAAACATATAAATATATAGACAGATAGACATATAGACAGATAGGCAGATAGATAGTTAGATTGATAGATAGACAGATATAAAGATAGATAATAGATATATAAATAGATAGATTGATTGATAGAGTGACATATAGAAAGGTGGATAGATAGATAGATAGATATAAATATAAATAATTGATAGACATACAAATAAATAGATAGACATATAGATAGATAGATTTATAGATATAAGATAGATAGACAAATAAACAGATACACACATAGATAGATAGATAGATATACATAATGACAGAGAGACGGATAAATAGATTTATAGATATATAGACAGATAGATAGATATATAGATAGAGAGATAAATGAATATACAAATAGATAGATAAATAGATAGACAGATAGATAGTTAGACAGTTAGATAAATAGACAAATTGATAGATTGACATATAGATAGATAGACTGAAAGATAGATAGAAAAATAAACAAAAAGGTAGATAAACAGATAGCAATAATGATTGATAGATAGATAGATTGACTGATAAATAGATAGACAGACATATAGATAGATGAATAGATATATAGATAGATAGAAATCGACAAATAGATAGAGAGCCAGTTAGCCAGTTAGCCAGATAGGTAGATAGATAGAGAGATATATAGATAGATAGGTAAATAAATAGATAGATAGAGAGATAGATAGATAAACAACTAGATAGTTAGTTAGTTAGACAGATAGTCATATAGTCATATAAATAGAAAGATAAATAGTCATATAGATAGATTTATAGATAGACAGACAGATAGTTAGATAGATAGATAGATAAACAGTTAGACACAAAGACAGATAGCTAGATAGATAGATAAATAGTTACACACAAAGACAAATAGCCAGATAGACAGATAGATAGATAGATAGATAGATAGACATATAAATAATTAGACAGATAGATTAATAGACAGATAGATATATAGACAGATAAATAGATAGATAGATAGATAGACAGAAAAACTAATTAACAGATGGACAGATATTTAGATAGACAAATAGAAAAATAGACATATAGAAAGATAAACTGGTAGACAGAAAGAGATATAATCAGATATATAGATAGACTGATAGAAGGATAGAAAGAGAGATAAATACAAATATAAATAGATAGATAGATATATAGATAAATAGAAAGATAGATAGGTAGATAGACATATAGAAAGATAAATAGATTGATAGATAGATAGACAAATAGAAAGTTAAACAGATAGGCAAATAGATAAATAGACAGATAGACATTTAGATAGATAGGTAGACAGATAGATAGCTAGAAAAATATATAAACAGATAGATAAATAGATAGACAGATAGAAAGATAGACAAATAAATAGATAGATACAAAGATAGACAGATAGATAGAGAGACTGATAGAAAGATAAACACATATACAAATATATATATGAACAAATAGACAAATTATAGATAAACAGATAGACAGATATATAGATAGACAAATAGATAGATCGACAGATAAACAAATAGACAATATATAGATAGACAAATAATAGATAGATAGATAGACCCATAGATATGTTGACAGATAGACATATATATAGATAGACAGATTGACAGATAGATAGATAGATAGATAGACAAATATATAGATAGACTTATAGACACTGAGACACATAGACAAATAGACAGGTAGATTGATATATATATAAATATATAGATAGATAGAAAACTAGACAGATAGAAAGATAGATAGATTTAGAGATAGTCGGATAGACAGACAGATAGCTAGCTAGATAGACAGATAGATTGATAGTGAGAAAACAGATAGACAGATAGATTGATAGACTAATATACAAATAAATAGATAGATAGATAGACTGATAAACAGATAGATAGATAAACAGATAGACATATAGATATATAGAAATTTGACAGATGGATAGATAAACTAATACATTGATAGATGGATAGACTGATAGATAACTAGACAAATAGATAGATATACAAATATAAAAATATACAAATTGACAGATAACCCATAGATATGTAGATAGATATAGATAAACATATATAGACACATAGACATAGTGACAATAAGATAGATAGATAAAGTGATAGAATGATAGATTTATAGATAGAAGAAAAATAAACATATAGACAGATAATTAGATATATAGATAGACAGATAAACATATAGATAGATAGACAAATAGATAGATACATTGATAGATAGATTGATATACAAATATATAGAATGGTAGATATATAGATAGAGAGATAAATAGATAGACGGATAGGCAGATAAAAAGATAGAGGGATAGGCAGATAAATAGATAGACAGATAGGCAGACAAACAGACAGACATATATACAAATAGACAGATAGATAGATATACATAAAGACAGTTAGAGATAGACAAATTTACCTGAAAGATAGATAGATAAATAGATAGACATAAATACAGATAGACTGAAAGATAGATAGATATATAGATATATAGATATATAGATAAACTGATAAATATATACTCAGAATGATAGATAGATGAATAGACATATAAACAAATAGATTGATATATAGATCTACTTATCTATAGAAAGATAGACTAATAGAAAGAAAGATAGATAAATATACAGATATATAGATAGATAGATATATAGATAGATAGAAAGATAGATAGTCATATAGACATATAGAAAGATAAATAGATAGATAGATCGATAGATAGATCTATAGATAGATCGATAGATAGATAGATAGACAAATAGATAGCTAAACAGATAGATAAATAGACATGTAGACATATAGATAGATAGATAGACAGATAAATAGATAGATAAATAGAACATAGATAAAAAGATAGATAGAAAAATAGATAGTTAGATATAACAGATAGATAGAGAGACATATAGAAAGATAGACTCGTATACAGATATATAGAAAAATAGAGATATAGCTATATAGATAAACAGATAGATAGATATATAGATAGACAGATAGATAGATAAACCCATAGATATGTTGAAATATAAACATATACACAGATAGACAAATAGAAAATTAGATAGATAGATAGATAGATAGACACTAAGACACATAGACAAATAGATAGGTAGACTGATAGATATATAAACATATAGATAGATTGAAAACTAGGCAGATAGAAAGATAGATAGATTTACAGATAGTCAGATAGACAGATAGACAGATAGATAGATAGCTAGATAGACAGAGAGATTGATAGGTAGAAAGACAAATATATAGATGGACAGATACACTAATATATAGATAAATAGATAGATAGATAGACAGACAAATAAATAGATAGATAGATAGACATATTGACATATATAAAATTAATAGATGGACAAATAAACTAATACATTGATAGATGGATAGACTGATAGATAGATAGACAAAATAATAGATAGACAAATAGACAGATATACTGATAGACAGATAACATATATATAGCTAGACAAATATAGATATAGATAGATAAACACATAGACATAGTTACACTAAGATAGATAGATAAAGAGATAGGAAGATAGATTTATAGATAGAAGATAGATAGACATATAGAAAGATAATTAAATAGATAGATAGATAGATAAACATATACACAAATAGACAAATATATATATAGATTGATTGATTAATTGATTGATAGATATAGAGATATATAGATAGATAGATATACAAATAGAGCGATAAATAGATAGACGGATAGATAAATAGACAGATATACATATATACAAATAGACAGATAGATAGATTGACCCAAAGACAGTTAGAGATAGACAAATTACCTGAAAGATAGATACATAGATAGATAGAATACATATAGACAAACACACAGATAGATAGATAGATATATATATAGACAGATAGATAAATAAATAAATAGTGGAAATGATAGATAGATAAATAGAAATATAAACAAATAGATTCATAGACAGATAGACTTATATATATATATATATATATTGATAGATAGTCAGATAGCAAGATAGCCTGATAGCCAGATAGTTAGATAGGCATATATAGAGAGAGAGAGATATATATATATATATATGTCTATATATATATATATAGATAAATAGAGAGATAGATACAAGATAGATATATAGATATATAAATATCTAGATTGTTAGACATATATTGATATAGACATATAAATAGAATGATTTATAGACATATAATAGATTTATAGATAGACAGATAGACAAATAGATAGATAGCCACATATACAAAGACACAGATAGCCAGATAGACAGATAGCCACATATACAAAGACACAGATAGCCAGATAGACAGATATATAAATAGATAGATAGACTTATAGACTTATAGACCGATAGACAGATAGACAGATAGACAAATAGAAGATAGAAATATAGACAAATAGAAAGATTGATAGATAGACATATAGATAGATAAATAAATAGATAGTTAGATAAATAGATAGATAGATAAGCATATTGATATATAGATAGATAGACACATAGACAAATAGATAGACAAATAGAAAGACAGACAAACAGACAGACAGATAGATATATAGATAGATAGATAGTTAGTTAGATAGATAAATAGATAGATTGATAGACTAATAGACAGATAGACAAATATAAAGATAGTTAGGAAGATATATAAATAGATAGACACAAATAATTAGATATATAGATGGTCAGATAGACATATATACAAATACAGAGATTGACAATTGGATAGATAGACATATATATAGATCAACAAATAGACAAAAAGATAGATATATATTTAGACAAAAAGATAGATATATATATTTATATAGATAGATAGAAAGATTGAAATGTAGATAAATAGATAGATTGACATATAGACTGATAGACTGATAGACAGCTAGACAGATACATAGATCGATAGATACATAGATAGATAGATAGATAGATAGACGTATAGATAGATATATAGATAGATAGAAAGATAGATAAGTAAATTGATAGACAGATAGTTAGATACATAGATAGATAGAGAGATAGAGAGCTAGACAGATAGACAGATAGATAGATATATATATATATATATATATATATATATATTGATAGTTAGATAGCTAGATAGATAGATAGAAGATAGATAGATATACATATTGATAGTTAGAGTGATAGACATATATAAAGATAGATAGACAGATACATAGATACATAGATAGAAAGAAAGATTGATAGATACTTATAAAGATATACATATAAACATATACACAGATAGATCGATAGATATTTAGAAAGATAGATAGATCAACAGATAGTTAGATACATAGATAAACATATATACATATAGACAGACAGCTATATATATATATAAAGATAGATAGAGACACAGATAGAAAGATAGACAAATTAATAGATAGATAGTTTAACATATAAAAAAATAAACAAATAAACAGATAGATAGATAAATAGAGAGATAGATAGATAGACATATACACATAGACAAATAGGCAAAAGTTTGATAGACATATAGGCAGATAGACAGATAGATAGATAGATATACATATAGTGAGAACGATAGATAGATAGAAAGATAGATAGATATTCGACATATTGATAGATTAATAGAAGGACGCATAGACACATTGGCTTATAGACATATTTACAAAAACGTAGAAAGACAAAAAAAGAAATAGTCAGATAGATATATAGATATTCAGATAGACACATAGATAGATATACAGATACATAGATACACATATACACATAAAGATATATAGATATATATCTAATTAAACATATAGACATATATATAGATCGATATATAGATATATAGATAAATAGATATAAACATAGATAGATAGACTGATAGATAGAT
This sequence comes from Sapria himalayana, assembly GCA_029783825.1. Taxonomy (NCBI): domain Eukaryota; kingdom Viridiplantae; phylum Streptophyta; class Magnoliopsida; order Malpighiales; family Rafflesiaceae; genus Sapria; species Sapria himalayana. The sequence continues at coordinate 30,054 of JAREIK010012249.1, read as the reverse complement.
AGATAAATAGAAAGATAGATAGAAAGATAGATAGATAGAATGAAAGACAGACAGATTGATTGATAGATAGATAGATAGACAGATAGATAGAGAGATAGACAAATATATAAATAGACAAATATACAAATATATAGATAGATAGATAAATACATTGATAGATTTTTAGATAGATAGACATATAGACAGTTAGATTATATATATAGATAGACAGACAGATACAACTATATACAAATAAAAAGATATGAATATTGATAGATAGATAGTTAGACAAATAGATAGACATATAGACAGATTGACTAATAGATAGATTGAAAGATATATAGATTGCCAGATAAATAGATAGATAGATAAAATATAAAAAGATAGACATATATAGATAGATAGATAGACAGATAGATCGATAAACAGATAGATAGTTAAAAAATAGACATAAATATTTAGATAGATAGACATATAGATAGATTTATAGATAGACAGATAGATAGAAAAATAGATAGACAGATAGGAAGATAAGAAATATGAAGATAGGCAGATAGACAAATAGGTATTTAGACAAATAGATAGGTATATACATAAAGGGACAAATAGATAGATAGACAAATAGATAGAAAAATAGATAGATAGATAGATAGATAAACAGACAGATGGAGAGATAGACTAATAGAAAGATATACAGATTGAAAGATAGACAGATTAAGAGATAGACAGATTGACAAATAATTAGATATATAGATAGACAGAGAGATATATGGGTGGATATATATATATATATATATATAAATTAATATACAAATATGCAGATAGATAGATAGAAAGATAGATAAACAGATAGATAGATAAATATATAGATAGATGAATAGATAGATAAATAAATAAATAGATAGATAGGTAAACAAATAGATATGAAGATAGGCAGATAGATAGATAGACAGACAAATAGATAGATAGACACATATAAAAATATTAAAAAGATAGATAGATAGATAGACATATAGACAGATAGACAGATAGATAGGTAGATATACAGATAGACATATAGAAATATATACAGATATACAAATAGACAGATAAGAAAATACATAGAAAGATAGATATGCGGATAGAAAAATAGACAAATATACATATAGACATATAAATAGATAAACATATAGATACATAGAGATATAGAGATATATAGATATAATGTTAGGTAGATAGATAGTTAGACATATTGATATATTGACAGATTGACACATATACATATTGACCTATAGACCGATTTATAGATAGGTAGAAATACAGATAGACAGATATACATATAGATAGATAGAAGATAGACACATAGATATAAAGATAGTTAGATAGAAAGATAGACATATAAATAGAAAGACAGATAGAAAGATAACCAGATAGACAAATAGGCAGATATACATATAGACTAAAAAAATATAGATAGAAGGATAGATAGGCATATAGACATATAGACAGATATGTAGATATGCACATAGGCAGATAGATAGATATATAGATAGACAGACAGACAGATAGATAGATAGACATATAGACAAATAGAAAGATATATATATATATATATAGTGATTGTTATACAGATAAACATACAGACAAGCATTAAGACATATAGATAAATAGGGAGATAGATAAATAGGAAGATAGACAAATAGATAGACATGTAGATAGATAGATAGACAAATAGATACAAAGATACAAATATAGACAGATACACATATAGATTGATAGACAGATAGGTAGATAAATAGAAAGATAGAAAGATAGTTAAATAGATAGATTGACAGATAGATAGATAGTTAGTTAGTTAGTATATATATAGCAAAATAGATAAACAGAAGATATATAGATATATAGATAGATAGACAAATGGAGAGATAGGCAAAAAGATAAATAGACAAATAGGAACATAGACACATAGACAGATAGACAGATAAATAGATAGAGAGATAGATAGATAGAAAAAAGATTGTTAGAAAGATAGATAGATAAATAGATTAACATATAGATAAATAGAAATATAAACACATATAGAGATATAAAAATTGACGGGTATATTAATAAAAAGATAGACAAATCGATAAATAGATAGATAGATAGATAAATCGATAGATAGATAGACAGATAGACAATTCCTAGAAATACACAAATACGTAGAAAGATAGTTAGACATATATACATATTGGCATACACATATATAGATAGATAGAGATATAGATAGATTTATAGATAGTTAGATAAATAGATTGACAAATAGGTAGACAAGAAAATATGTAGATAGGTAGATAGGCATATAGATAGATAGATAGATAAATAGATAGATAGATATACTGATAGATAGATAGATAAATGGATATATAGATAGATAGTTAGACAAATAGATAGATAGATAGATTGATAGATTGATAGACAGTTAGACGGATTGATAGAAAGAAAGTTAGATAGGTAGTGAGATAGATAGGTAAACAAATAAATAGATAAACTGATAGACAATTAGACATATAAATAGATGGACGGATAGATAGATAGATAGACATATAGACATAGATAGATAGTTAGATAGATAGACAGATAGACAAATAGCTAGATAGATAAATAGATAGATAGTTAGACAAATAAATAGATAGATAGGTAGACAAATAGATAGAAAGATAGATAGTTAGAGAAATAGATAGATAGACAAATAGAATGATAGATAGATAGATAGATAAATATACAAATAGACACATAGATTGATAGACAGATAAACAGATACATAGATATAGAGATATATAGATAGACAGATAAAGAAATAGACTGATAGTTAGATATACAAATATAGATATAGATAAATATACACATAGACATATAGATAGATAGACTGATAGAAAGATAGACATATAGAGAGATATACAAATAGAAAGGTAGGTAGATAGATAGTTAGACATATTGATAGATTGACAGATAGACACATAGACACATAGACATATTCACTTATAGACAAATTTATAGTTAGGTAGAAAGATTAATAGACATATAGACTGATATACAGATAGACATAATGATATATAGACAGATAGACACATAGACATATAGTTAGACACATAGATAGACAGATAGATAGATAGATAGACAAATAAATATAAAGACAGTTAGGCAGATAGATAAATAGATAGATAGACAGACAGACTGATAGATAGACAAATAGAAGACTGATAGACAGATAGCAAGATAGATAGACAATCAAACAAATAAACAGATAGATAGACAGATATAAAAATTGTTAGACAGAAAGACACACAGACAGACAGATAGATAGATATATAGATATATAGATATATAGAATATAGATATATAGATATATAGATATATAGATATATAGATATATAGATATATAGATATATAGATCAGTAGATAGAGGATAAACACAAATAGGTAGACAGATGGTAAGATAACTAGATAGATAGATAGCTAGACAGATAGACTGATAAAAAGATAGACATAAGGACTGATAGGAAGATATAAAAATAAACAGATAGAAATCTAAATAGATAAATAGATAGCAGATATGCAGAATGGAGGATAGATGGATAAATAGATATATATATATATATAGTTCAATAGATAGATAAATAGATAGACAAATTTACAGATAGATAGAGAGATAGAGAGACAGATAGATAGACATATAGATACATAGATAGATAAAGAGATAGATAGATATAAAGATAGACACATAGACAAATAGACATATTAACAAAGAGATAGATAGATAGATTGATAGACAGATAGATAGATAAATATATAGATATATAGCTTGACAAATACATAGAAGATAGGTAGATATGTAGATAGATAGGCAGATAGATAGAAAGACACATAGGCATATAGACACATACACATATAGACAGATAAATAGATAGACATATAAATAGATAGACATATATATATATATATAGATATATAGATATATAGACAGAAAGACAAAAAGATTGATATACAAATAAATAGATAGATAGATTGATATATAGATAAATAGAAAGATATGCATATTTTTAGATAAACAAATAGATAGATAGATAAATAGAAAGATAGTTAGATAGATTAATAGATAGACAGAAAGACAAATAGATACACAAATAGAGAGATAGATAGACAGATAGTTAGAAAGATATACAAATAGACATATTCATATATAGATAAATAGACATATAAGCAAATATATAGATAGTCAGATAAATAGATAGACAAAAATATTAGATAAGCAAATATGCAGATAGGTACATAGGCAGATAGAATGCAAGATATATAGACAGACAGATAGATAGATAGACAGAATGCTAGTTAGACAGATAGATAGAAAGATTGATAGATAAATAGATAGATAGAAAGATAGATAGACCAACACATAGACAACTAGACAAATAGACTGTTAGAAAGATAGATAGATAGACAAATAGACAGATAGACAGATAGATATATAGATAGATAGATAGACAGATAGACCGATAGATAGATAGACATATAGATAGATAGATAGATGGATGGATATATAGACTGATAGACAGATAGACCATTTGATAGATAAAAAGATAGATAGATAGATAGATAATTAGATAGATATAAAAAATATAGATAGATAATTAGAAAGATAGACAGATAGACAGATAGACAGATTTACAGATAGAAAGAAACAAAGATAGATAGATAGATAGATAGATAGCTAGCTAGCTAGATAGTTAGACAGATAGATAGAAGACAAATAGACAAATAGATAATAGATAGATATTTAGCAAGATAGTTAGAAAGATAGATAGATAGACACAAAGGAACATAGACACATAGATAGATAAATAGATAGATAGATACACAGATAAACAAATAGATATATAGATAGAAAGACCTTTTGATAAATAGATAGACATATAGATAGATAGATAAATAGATAGACAAATAGGCAGATTGACAGATATATAGATCGAAAAATAAATAGATTGCAAGATAGATAGGTAGACTGATAGATAAATAGAAAAAGAGAGATAGAAAGATATAACGATAGATAGATAGACAAATAGATCGATATACATATAGATAGACAGATTGATTGATTGATAGGGAAACAAATATATTGATATATAGATAGACAGATAAATACAAACACTACTAAAAATTACGAGAATCCTGACCAAATTACTGACCTAAAAATTTTGTTGCTAATTGCTATCCAAATCATGACAATTTAGCAACCAAAAAATGCTATCGAAAAATAAAATTTTCCAAATACTGACCATCCCTACCGACTAAATGTTTTTGGGTAGAAATTGGTCTGTAAATTAGGATGGAAATAGTGAATAGAAATTGCCGACAAATTACCTACCATTTAACTACCAAAAAAAATATTACCATTAAAATTGGGTTGTAAAGTGGACTTCCAAATAGTTATAAATTTTTTCTTACCGACCTTTTACTAACCATAATTTTGGTCGGTAATTTATTGTTTTAAATTTTTTGATTTAAAATTCATTTGCTAAGTTATTAACACCTACATTCATTCAAAACTCTATCATTTGTTCGAATCAGAGGTGATTACAAGCACAAAATCGATAAACTTTGTACTCTTCTTTTGAATCCAAGTATGTTTTCTTTGTTCTTTTGCTTCAAAATGCTTATACATATCTTCGTCTCTTTGAATTATATATAGATAATCAGATTTTTATTTTTTCAGCATAATCGGGTATTAGGTTTTTTTATTTCTTTACCGGATTTCTTTATTTTTCCTTCAATTTCATTTAACCTAACATGATTTTGACTTGACACAATTAATTAAACTATAATTTTTCAGTTTAATATTTGTTCTTCTAAAATTTACATTATAAGATTTTATTGATTTTGATTTCAATTACAAAACGTTTGCATCCGAATAATCTTAATGTTATTCGTTTATATTTATATAATCATATGACAATATGGATAAATGTATACACTTTAATATATATAATGATTAATGTTAAATCAAACTTTTTTATAATGCTAATCTTAAATGTCTATAATAGTATATATAAACTTTTATACATTTATATAATTGTATGACATTATGTATAAATGTCTAAACTTTTATATATATAAACATATTACATTATAAATACACATTGATATGATTATATAAACATCTAATGTTATATATAAATATTTATACATATGTATTAATGTTTATAAATATTTATACAACATTTACATTAAACTATCCATTAATATAATTTTTTATATAACAATTATGTAACATTAAATAATTATACAATTTTGTAAATATTTATATTACATATTATTTTTTATATAAATATAGAATATTTATAATGTTTATATAAATGTGATATATATGCTATATATTATTTATAAAACTATTACATATAAATATAATAATATTTAAGTAACATTTATAAAAATATTTTATTTATAAATATTATATAGATACACGTGTTTAATTATATAATCATGTCATTTTATATAAAAGTATTTATAATATATTTATAATAAAGTAAACAATTTTTATACCTATATTTATAACTTTACATAACTAATTTGACTCTATATCATAATGTATAACTATATGTATACTTCTAAATAACTATATTTCTAAAAAAATATACTATATGTACACTATTATATAACTATATATAATTATGTTTTACTAAATATATAACTATATAAAGTTATATATAATTATATCTTTAACTACATACATATCTATAACTATATGTGTATAACTATATATAAATATTTGTATAACTATGTAACACTTTATATAATTAAATATAACTACATTTTTAACTATATATACATATATGTATTCATATAATTAAATTAAAATATTTGTTTATAATGTTGTATATATTTATGTATACTACTTATAACTTCTTTTATGAATATATCTATATATAACTATATGTTTTATTATATATAACTATTTATAACTATATATATTATATGTAAAATAATATATAACTATAAATAATTTTATCTTATTATATGTATAACTTTATTTTATGCATAATTATATTTAAATATTAAATTTATAGCTTATATTTACTATATATTTGTATATAGTAGTTTATAAAAAAGTATTTTACTATATATATACCTATACATTACTATATGTATAAATATATATAAATTAAATGAACAAATATATAAACCTACATGTATAAATATATGTTTAACTATATGGGTAACAATATGTAAAACAACTTGTAACTATATTTATATTACATGTATAATAACATACAACATTATTTTAAACTATATGTGTATAACTATATATAAATATTTGTATATATAAATAAATGTCTATATAATTAAATATAATTATAATTAGAGACAATCATGTTTGTTAAATAAAAAGATTTTTTTAACTAGTTATGGAAGACGATCGTGAATGGATGTTCAAGGGTCGAATAGTGAATAAAATGTTCTCTAATGAATGGAGGGATAAAATTGATAAATTGTTGAGTTTTCACTGAGACATCCTGAGTGTGTGAATGGTGGTACAGATATAAGGTGTCCTTGCACTTTAGTTAAATGTCAGAATAAAAAGTTTTTTGAATGTTGAGACTGTTAAGATCCATTTGTAAAGAATTGGTTCTGTGGCGGATTACTATGTTTGGATATACCATTGTGAGAAGAAAGTCCACCAAAGGTGTTCATGTTCAGTACAGGTGTCAGTAAGTGAAATTGATCCGATGGTCTCGGATAATATAAATCACACTATATACCATAAAATGGTTTTTGATGTTGTGGGTTCTGAATTCAACCTGAATGTTGAACTCAATACTTAGGCAAAGAATTTTTATGACATGATTTGAGCTGGAGACAAATCTAAGCATACACAATTTTCTGTAGCCATGAGGAATGTTAGAAATAAAGTGCAGACATGTGTTGGTAGGCATCGTTTGATGATATGTCTAAATTTTTTCAAGAATTGTTGCCGCAAGATAATCTGATGCCATTGGATTTCTACAGTACGAAGAAGTTATTTTGGGGCTTGGGATTATGCATATAGGGTATTCATTGCTGTGTGAACAACTGTATGATATATTGGGGTGATGACAGTGACATTAACAGTTGTAAAATATGTGGCCATGCTCGGTACAAGCAAAAGGTTAGGGATTCTAGAAATAGATTGTATATACGTAAATTAAAGGTTCCGTATAAGAAGATGCACTATTTTTCAATAACACCTAGGTTGTAAAGATTGTATGAATCAACCGTAATAACTAATGAAATGAGATGGCATCCAGAGCATCATATGGAGGATGGTAAGATGTGTCACCCTTTTGATGCCCTTGCTTGGAAATATTTTTGATGGGTGTTTTCCTGATTTTTTTTCTGAACTTCAAAATGTTAGGCTGAGTTTATTTACTGATGGTTTTCAGCCCTTTGGTCAATCTGGACAACACTATTCAGTGTGGCTTGTGGTGGTGATGCCGTATAATTTGCCTCCAGACTTATGTATGAATGAGGAATTTATGTCTTTGACTGTGATAGTGCCAGGGCCTACGAACCCAAGGGAAACATAGATGTTTTCTTGTAGCCATTGATAGTGGAATTGAAAAGTCTTTGGGGAGTTGGGGTTCAAACTTATGATATTTCCAAATGGAAAAATTTTCAGAAGTGCACTGCCCTCATGTGAACCATAAATGACTTTCTAAAGTATTCTATGATGTCTGGGTGGAGTATAACTGGTATTTTGGCACATCTACATTGTATGGATGATTCTGATACTTTTAGATTAATTAAGAGGGGAAAATAGTCATAGTTCGACAACCATCAAAAATTTTTGCCTATTAATCATCCGTATCGACGTAACACCAAAGACTTCATTAAGAATAGAAAGATTACTAAACAATTCCTGGGAGTTAGAGCTGGGGATGAAATTCTACAGGAATTGAATAACAGAGGGTTGAGGAAGGTGATAGATATTGATGCTAAGGTTGTGAATGCAGCTATATCTAGGACTTGTGGGTGGAAATAGAGAAGAATTTTCTAGGATTTTCCCTACTAGCGTGAACACTTTCTTAGGCACAATCTTGATGTTATGCATATCAAGAAGAATGTGTTTGCCAATATTTTTAATATAGTATTTAACTTTCCAAAGAAAACTAATGACACTTATAAGTTAAGAGATGAGTTGAATAAATATTGTCGTCGTCCTCAATTTGCAAAAAATATTGTTACCAATAAAAATCCTGATGTGTCATTTTTTCTATATAAATCAGAGAAGAAGGTTGTGTTGGGTGGGTAAAAAAACTTAAGATTTCTAGATGGGTATGCTTCTAATCTAGAAAGATGTGTGGATGCAAAAAAACTTAAGATGTTTGCCATGAAGAGTCATGATTGTCATGTATTCATGCAAAGGTTGTTACCAATTGCTATTCGAGAATTTCTACCTAATAGAATATGGGACTCGATAACTGAGATTTCATTATTCTACAAGAAATTGACTTCTTCATTGATTGATGAGGAGTTGAAGAATCTGGATGAATAAATTTCTGTTATCTTATGCAATCTTGAGAAAATCTTTCGTCCTAGTTTTTTTGACTAAATGGAACATCTTCAAGTGCACTTGGCTTAAGAAGATAGGATTGCTGGTCCTATCCATTATCGTTGGATGTATCCACCAAAAAGGTAATAATAATTCACTAAACCAATTTTTTACCTATATATATATATTTATATATACACAAAAATGACTTGTAATTTTCAATAATCTTTTTGTAGATACTTGAGGAAAATAAAGCATACAATAATGAATATGGCTCTATTTGAGGGTTCTATATCATTAGGTTATACTATGGATGAGGCTGCAAAATTTGTATCAATCTATTTCAAAGAAGGAGATCCAACTTTTCCACTTAAGGAACAACGAAATGAGATGTATCTTTATGATAATGTGGATAATGATATGTTTGAAATTTTCAAGCCTCTGGGTAAAGCATTTGGTATTGAAGGGAAAAGATATCTAGAAGACTATGAATATACTGTAGCTCATTTATATGTCCTAATGAATTGTCCAACGGTTTAACCATTCATTGAATAAGTATTTCCTAATAGTCAAATGAGATCTATTTAGCATTATAATTTACTATTTTCTATAAATATATCAATTATTTTTAATTTCTTTTTTTTGGTGATTTTGTTATATATAAACATAAAGAGTTTCCAAACATGAATGAAGAAGCTATGAATGCCATGACGGAGCAAGAATTTTCATCATTTTTTGAAAAATATGTATATTTACTTATAATGAAAATCACAAAACAATTGTATTATTCTAATACAAATTTATAATTGTAATCTAAACAATCCACTTAAATTTGATTATAGGTTCATAATCATACAAATAAAATTTCTAATCATTATCTTTGAAGTATAGCACTAGGTCCCCTAAGAGAGGTTAGAACATACAATAGTTACTGTGTGAATGATTTTAAATTTCACACTAAATTGTATGGTAGTTAATGGGCAACATACAATATGGGGGTATGCATTAAAGGACCTATATTCAATGAAACGGAATAAGACTATTATGGGAGTCTGGTCGAAGTGATCGAGTTAGAATTTGAATAAGACTATATTCAACAGACAATATAAACTTGTCAATGTGCATGATAAAAAATAATTCAACAAGTATGAACCTTTTTTCTTAGCAGTTCAAGCATCACAATTTTATTTTTGTGAATATCCAGGTCGAACATGTCCTAAAAAGGATTGGAAAGCTATGTGCAAGATCAAAGTAAGGGCTCAAATTGACATCCTCGCATTACCAAGTACTAATTTCATAGAACTAGTTTTTCAAAATGATGACAATGATGTTATAATCGAAGCTGTGGTGGGGGATGAGACATCCTTTTAGTCGCATCTTCTGACATGGATAAAAGTGGGGATGTAGATGTTGATGAAAATTTAATTGATTATGAGGAAGAAACGAGTGATGAAGAGGAGTTTGAAATGATGTTACTACATCTGATGAAGATAAAGAGATTGATTTGGATGATTTTGATGAGAATGAGTAGATAGTGAGTTTTATGTTATTTTAATCGTTAATCATTTTTGTTTATTATTCATTGCCTTATGTATTTTTTATAGATATGACACGTGGACAAGGTAGAGGTTGCATGATGCAAAGTCATACCAGTTATGGTATAGGCAGCACGGCCTCAGGTATGCCAGAAACTGGCAGAGGGTCATGGGTGGATGTGATGCCACATCAGACAGAGAAGATTGTGAATGTACCCCAATAGCAGCATCAGCTGACTAATCCACATAATGATCTTGAAATTTTGATGAATGATCAAGAGACGTGGGATGGAGAGGAGGGAAAGGTTAGAGATGTTGGCGAGTCTTCCTCAGAGCACCATACAGATGAGACTCTTCCTATTGCTCAGTTTGATCAGACAATGGATAATACGTAAGATATAAAACACAAGAAATGATTTATTGATTTATTATTTTATTTCTTACTTGCTAATAAATTTTTAGTTACAGGACGAAGTTAGAGTTGTCTGGTTCCATTTCTAGGGTTCTGATGACATTTTTTCAAGAAGTCCTTTAAAACTAATGAACATAATTGGAAGTCACTCATGCATAGAGATCAGTTGATTATTTGGAGAGAATTTAAGGTAAATATCTCTACCTAAAAATTTTTACATCTTTTATTTATTCTTTTGTTCACTGATTAAAAATTTTTTATTTATAATTGTAGAAAAAGTTTATAGGTGGGCACAACCAATGGAGGCAGTCAAAAGTATGTTCTACATAAAGACACCGTGTATGAGATCAAAGATAAATGGTTGAAGAAGAAAGAAAAAGATTCGAGGGCCTTGGATCATATTTTTAAGGAGTGGCAGAGCATATGGGAAGATCCAGATTATAGAAAGAGTGTGATAAATAGAGTGGAAATCATTGCTCAGAGCGGGCTGGGGAGGGTAGTGGCATGTCTACACACACTTGTGGATCTCACTCTATGCGTGAGAACGAACAAGCATTGGTATTATTTCTAATTTATACATTTCATGTTTATTACTTTGTGAAATATTTTCAATTATGCCTAAATTTCATTTTTCATAAGGAATTTTTTTTTCCAATAGAATTAACATATGTAGTGTGTATAATTACAGACATGCAAGGAGGGTAAGAAGCCTAGTGCTCCTTGCTTATTCATATACATGCACATGAAGACACATGATGATCAGACTTTCATTGATCAGAGATCTCATGTAGCAAATTTAAATTTCATTAAAAAAATTTAACTTTTCTTTTTTTTTTTTTGAATATAAATTGAAATACTTTTCGTATATTTTTATTAGGCGAGATATGTGAAAATGTTAGCTAATGTGACACAAGCATATTTCCCGTCTACTTCAGGTTAATGTGATGATCCAATAGGTAGTTCTCATTTGTCAGCTTCACTAGTTGATACGAATCAAATTTGTTATAAAACTATTTATGGCAAGGAAAAGATGCCCGTCAATGGTGTCGGTTCGTCAACATTATCATTCTATTCGAATAGATTTACCAAATTATGAAGCTAAATTTTCAGGACCAGTTTCGAATTTGATCTCAAAAGATGGAGGAATTTTAGGATGCTATGCGAAATGTGATATAGTATTAGTTGCCCGATACTGAGCGACGCTTGATCGAATATGAGGATGATAGGTATGAGTTGCATATACGTTTTGACTGGCTTACAAAGAAGTTTCAGGAAGGAGGATTGTAGTTCAACCCTAATTATCTACCTTGGATTGTTCGGCATAATGCTCCAGCTACAGCATCTACTCCATAACTTATAGCAACACCTACGGCAAATACATCAGGACTAGCAGTAGTAGACACCTCTACCCCCGTACTCGACATCTCACCATGTGGACCAAAAACATCGTAGCATAACGATTATGAAACTAGGTTGGAAAATTGAGTGTATTACATACATTTTTGTTTATATGCCTTAACATTGATTTTGGATTTCATTTTTTTTATTTTCTCTTGATGTATTTAATATATATATATATATATATATAGTTAATTGGATTTTTTTTGTTGTATTATCTATATATGTTTCTGCAGCAACTACATAGAAACTAAAAGTTAATTAGCATTTTTTTGTATTATCTGTTCCAGTTTTTGCAGCAAATGCAGGAAAATTGGAAAAAAAAAATTGGTCGGTAATAACGGACCAAATTGCGACCAAATTTTTTTAATATCAAAGGTCGATAAAAGGTCATAAAATGGTCGGTAATACTTTTGGAGATCAATTACCGACCAATGATTTTAAAAGATTTTGATTTATATTTGGTCACAATTTTTTTGGTTATTACCGACCATTTTGTGATCATTTATCGTCGTAATTCTTTTGGTCGGAAAATGGTCAGAATATAGTCGAATTTTATTTGTCGGTAAATGGTCTCAAAATAGTCTTTAATTACCGACCATTTGGAGACCATTTGCCGACCTAATGCTTTTCGTCGGAAAATGGTCAGAATATAGTCGGATTTTATTTGTCAGTAAATGGTTTTAAAATGGTCTGTACCAACAAAGTGCTTTAGGTCAAAAAATAGTTGGAATTTAGTCAGTAATTGTTTGTCAGTGAATGGTGTGCTTGCTAATTACCGACCATTTGGAGAGCATGTACCGACCTAATTATTTTGGTCAGAAAATTAACGGAATAAAATGGTAAATGTGTGTCGGTAAATGGTAGGTAAATGGTCGGTAATTTACCGACCGACTAATTTTTTGTCGATAGAAAAATTAGCGATGAGCAAAAATGATACTTTATATTTTGGTGGGTATTTGGTTGATAATTGGTTTACCAACCAAAAAACACTGAATTAGTGACCAAATAATTGGTCGGTAATTTAGTGAATTTTCAAAGTGTTAGACAAATAGATAAATAGACAGATCTCTAGATATACATATAGACAGATAGGCAAATAGACAGACAGATAAATAGATATACATATAGACATATAGACACATAGACATAGACAAATAGATATATTGACATAAAAAGAGAGAAATAGATTGAAAGATAAGCACATAGACAGTTACACTGATTGACAGGTTGACAGACACATAAACATATATACTTATAGAAAGACATAGAGATAAACATATGATCAAATAGATAGATAGATAGATAGATAGACAGATTGATAGATTGACAGATAAAGACATAGATATAGTATTATTGACATATTTATAGATAGGCAGAAATATAGATAGAAAGATAGACAGATAGACAAATAGTCAGATATATAAATAGATAAATATACAGATAGACACATAGGTAGATAGACAAAAAGACATATAGACAGATAGACATATAAATAGATATATAGATAGAAAGATACACACACACACACACACGTATAGAAATAAAGAAATATAGATATATAGATAGACAGATAGATTGATTAATTGATTAATTGATTAATAGATATATAGATATGCAGATAGGCAGATAGACAGATGTACAAATAGACAGATAGACAAATAAACATATAGACAAATAAATAGATAGATAGATAGATATATAGACAAATAGATAGATCAATAGATAGATAGACAGACGTACATATAGATAGATAAATAGATAGATAGATAGATTGAGAGATTGAAAAATTGACTAATTGATAGATAGACAGATAGACAGACAGGCTGATAGATTGATAGATATATAGAAAGATAAACAAATAGATTGATTGATAGATTGACAGATTAATAGATTGACAAATTGATAGATTGATAAATTGATAGATTTAAAGAATGGTCGATAGATAGATCGAGATATAGATAGATATGCAGAGAGATAGGGAGACAGAAAGAAAGAAAGATAGATAGATATACAGATTGACAGATAGAGAAATAAACAGATAGACAATTAGAAACATAGACAAATAGATAAATAGACAGATTCACAAATAGACAGATAGATAGACAGACAGACAAATAGATGGATAGATGGATAGTCAGATTCACAAATAGAAAGGTAGTAATATAGACAGAAAGACAGATAAACATATAGTCAGATAGACAGATATACAGATAGAAAGATAGATTGATAGATATATAGATAAATAGAAAGATAAATAAATAGACAAATAGATTGATTGATACTAAGATAGATAAATAGACAAATAGACAGATAAAAAGAAAGACAGAAAGATAAATGGACAGATTGATTGATTGATTGATTGACATACATACAAATAGTTAGATAGATAGACAAATAGACATATGGACAGATAGACATATAAAAAGAAAAAGAAATTGGCAGATTAATAAATTGACATATTAACAAATAAACATATAGACAAATAGGCAGAAAGATAGATAGACAAACAAATAGATATATAGATATATACAAAAATTTACATATAGACCAAAGAAGAAATAGACAGATAGACAAATAAATAGATAGACATATAGTTGGATAGACAAATAGACATATTGATAGATAGACAGATAGAAAATTAGGTAAAAAATTAGATAGATAGATAGATAGACAAATATAGAGAAAGACAAAAAGATAGATAGACAGAAATATAGATAGATAGAAAGATAGTTAGATAGATAGAAAGATAGTTAGATAGATAGATTGATTGACAAACATACAGATAGTTAGATAGATAGACAGATTGACAGATAGACATATAGACAGATAGACATATAGAAAGATAGAGAAATAGGCAGATTGATAGATTGACATATTGACAAATAGACAAATAGACAAATAGGCAGAATGATAGATAGACAAACAAATAGATAGATAGATAGATACAAAGATTTATAGATATACCAAAGGAGAAATAGACAGATATACATATAGTCCGATAGACAAATAGATATATAGATAGATAGACAAATAGACAAATAGATAGACAGATAGACAAATAGACAGACAGATAGAAAGAAAGACAGATAGACAGAAAGACACATAGACAAAAAGACAGATAGATAGAAACATAGAAATATAAACAGATTGATAGATAGATAGTAATACTGATAGATACATCGAGAGATAGACCAATAAATAGTTAGAAAGATAGACAGATAGATAGATAGATAGACAAAAAGGAAAATAAGCTGATAGGCTGATAAGCAAAATGATAGATAGATATACAGATAGATATATAGATAGATTAAAAAAACATCGATAGACATATAATATATATATATATATATATATATATATATGTGTGTGTGTGTGTGTGTGTGTGTGTATATATATTGACAGATAGATAAATTGATACATATACAAATTGATAGATTTACAGAATGACCGATAGACACATCAAGAGATAGACTGAGAAATAGAGAGATAGATAGATATATAAATAGATAGATCGATAGATAAACTGACAAATATATAGATTGAGAGAAAGATAGATAGATAGATAGAAACATAGATAGAAGAATAGATAGATAGATAGATAGATAGACAGATAGATAGACATACAGATAGATAGATAGACAGATAGTCATATAGACAGATACATAGATAGATAGACATATTGGCAGATTTATAGATAGATATATATATATAGACAGATAGATAGATAAGCTTATAGACAAATAGATAGATAGACAGATAGATAGATAGAAAGATATACAGATAAACAAATGATAGATAGACAGATATATAGATACACAGATTGATAGATTGACAGATAGACAAATAGACAGGTAGATAGAAATATAAATAGATATACAAATATATAGATAGATAGATAGACAAATAGAAATATAGATCGACAGTCAAATATATAGATTGACATATAGACAGATAGATAAATAGAAAAATACAAAAATAGACAAATAGACAGATAGACAGATAGATAGATAGACATATAGATAAATAAATAGATTCATAGATACACAAATAGACAGATAGAAAGTTTGAAAGACAAATAGAAAGATATATATTTAGACAATATAGATAGAAAAACAGATAGATAGATATATGTTTGGACAATATAGATAGATAAACAGATAGACAAAAAGAAAGATAAACAAATAAAAAGATAGACATACAGATAGTCAGAAAGATAGATAGATATATATATATAGATAGACACATAGATAGATAGCCGGATAGATAGATCGCTGGATAGATAGATAATAGGATAGATAGATAGCCGAATAGATAGATAGCCGGTTAGATAGATAGATGGATAGATAGACGGATAGATATATATATATATATAGATAGACAGATATCAAAATAGATAGATAGACATATGAAGAGATATACAGATAGATAGATAGAAAGATATATAGACAGATTGATTGATTGACACAAAGACATATAGACATATAAAATGATAGATAGAAAGATAGATTGATGGATAAACAGATAGATAAATAGACAAATAAATAGATAGACAAATATGTAGATAGCCAGGTTCACAGATAGATATATAGACATATAGTTAGATAGATATACAGATAAACAAATAAATAGAGTGATCATAGTCAGATAAAGAGATAGACAGATAGATTGATTGATAGATTGACAGGTAGACATATTGACATATAGATTTATAGATAGATAGACAAATAGATAGATAGACAGATAGACAAAAAGGTTGATAGCCAGATAGACAGATAAATAGATATATAGATATATAGTAAGATAAATAGATTGACACATAGAAAGATTGACAAATAGACAGTAGACAAATATACTGAAATACAAAAGATATATAGACAAATAGACTGATAGACATTTAGATAAAATATATATAGATAGATATATAGATAGGCAAATATATAGATAGATAGATTGATAGATATACAAATAGATAGACATATATATAGATAGATAGAGAGATTGACGGATACACATATAGACATATAAATAAATAGATAGACATATAGAAAGATAGTCAGATAATTATATAGATATATAGACAATTAGATAGATAATGTGATAAATCGATAAATAAATAGTTAGAGAGAGAGAGAGAGATAGATAGATAGACCATATTGATAGATTACTAGATAAACAAATAGATAAATAAATAGATAGATAGAAAAACATATAATCAGATAAAAAAATTGAAAATAGTCAGATAGATAGATAGATAGACATATAGATAGATAGACAGATAGATAGAAATAAAAATAGATAGATAGATAGATAGACTGATAGAAAGATAGGACGATAGGCAGACATATAGCTAAACATTAATATAGATAGACAGATAGATAAATAGATACTTAGATAGATGGATAGACAGATTCACAGAAGAGAGACAGATAGATAGACAGATAGACAAATTGATAGAAGACAGATAAACAATAATAATGAGATATACAAATTGTTAGAAAGACAGATAGATAGATAGATAGATAGATAGACATTTTGATAGATTGGCATAATGACATTAGGACATAATGCCTCATAGATAGATAGATAGATTGACAGATTGATACATAGATAAATTGATAGATAGATAGATAGGTTGACAGATTGATACATAGATAAATTGATAGATAGATAGATTGACAAATAGGTAGATATCAAGATTGACAAATAGACAAAGACAGATAGATAGATAAATAGATAGAAAGATAGATAGATAGACAGATAATCATATTGGCAGATAGATAGATAACATGATATGCATATAGATAGATATACAGATATACATAAAGACATATAGATAAATAGAGATATTAACAAGTATAAAGATAAAAAGGTAAACTAATAAATAGTTCTACAAATAGAGAGATAAACAAATAGATAAATAGGAAAATAGGCAGATATATAGATAGAGAGATAGACATATAGATTGATGGACAAATAGACAGATAGACATATAAATAGAATGTAGATAAAAAGATAGATATATAGATAGATAGACAGATAAACAGATAGACAAATAAACAGATAGACAGATAGACATATAGATAGAAAATTAGAAAAATAGACAGATAAACCAATAGACATGTAGACACAAATAGATAGATAGATATACTGATAGACAGATAGATAAATAAATAGATATATATATATATATATATATATATATATAATAGATAGATAAATTGATAGATAGATAGATAATCATACAAATAGACAAATAGGGAGATAGATAAACAAACATATAGTTAGAAGATAGTTAGATAGACTGTCCTACCGACTTATAGAAAGAAAAATAGACAAACAGATAGACCTATATATTTAAAAATATACAGATAGATAGACACAAATATATATATATATATATATATATATATGCAGATAATAGATAGACACATACAGATAGACATTTAGATAGACGTAGATAGCCATATACATAAATAAATAGATAGAAAGATAATCAGATAGATAGATAGACATTTAGAGAGATAGATAGATATTTATATACACAAATAGATAGATAGAGAGATAGTCAGAAAGATAGATAGACATATAGACAAGTAGATAGATAAAAGATAAACTGATAAATAAATATATAGATAGATGATAGAGAGATAGACATATAAACCATATAGACAAATATGGTAAATAGATAGATAGTCACATAGATAGCTAGACATATAGATAGATAGATTGATTGATAGATAGACATATACACAAATTGACCGATAGAACGATAGTCACATTGAAACATAGACAGATAAATAAAGGTGTCAAATGGGTCGGGTCGGGCCGACTGGCACTCGGCTTGGCACGATTTGAACGTGCTCGGTCCAACACTTCATCAGAATTTTTCATGTTCATTCCTGAGCTGGGCCTGCTCATTACAAACACCATGTCATGCCATGCGAGGCTAATCGTACCTTGTGCAGCATCAAGCATGGCATGGTACCTCAGCATGAGTCGAGAAACTACACCAGTAGCTGAGCCCTACGGATCCAGAAACTGCCCGGGTTTGATTCCAATTTCTAACCTCCCTTCAATCCATTCCCCAATGGTTTAGAAAATTGTAACAAAATTAAATTTTGAATTTAAGATGTTGGATTTCGCCTCCAACAGCCATGGAGAAGAATCAGATTGGCTACATGATTCTACCACAAAAAAATCAATAAAATAATAAAAAATTCAAAATAAATTTTTCTTTTAAAAAATTTCTATTTATTATTCTATAAAAACCCAACCCCCTCTCTCTAATTTTTATGTTTTTCAAAAACATAAATTCTCATACTCTCTCTCAAATCTCTCTTATAAAATTTTCACTCTGGATTCCTGGTTGACTTTTTGGGACTCGCAACTTTGCTTGCTTTGCTTAGTGTTTCTATTGGTCTTTGGATGTTAGTTTTGTGGTGCACATGCTTTACCTTTACACTACTTTACGGGTATTTTTATCTTTTTTAATTATTTAACAAAAAGTTTTGTCTTAACTTAACATAATATTTAAAATTAATAAGTCATTTACATTTTATCTCTCTCTTTCTCTCTCTACTTTTAATCTACCCTCGTGTCTAAAAAACCAAAAAAATGATTAATACTAATGAAATTAATTTATGTTTAGAAAATGAAAATCTTACATAAAGATTCTCGGCTGCTGAAACTCTTATAGTTTTTCTAGTCGTCTCAATCTAAATATCTAAAAAATAAAAAACTAGGACTTCTATAGTTTGACTCATTTTAATATAATAAAACAAAAAAATGTTAGGGGTGAGGAAGAAGAAACAATACGATGTAAATATTGTAAGAAAATTTTAACTTGTAAGAGTGCGTTTTGGAATGAGCACCTTAAGAGGCATGTGAACTATGCACCAAAAAATATGGTGCATTAGATCCTAGTCAAAGCTAACTCAGTAGTACATTTTTTGAGGCTAGATCCAATTCAGTGTCAAAATTTACTTCATATATTGCAACGAGTTGGGTAGGAAATGCATGGTGAAACTAATCACCATGATAGGTATTCTGATAAGTTTTTCGAAGATCAAAGGGTAGTGCGCATCATGCAGACATAATTTCAGCCTGATAAACAGATCGACAGATAGATAGAAAGATAGATAGAAAGCTAGACATATAGACAAATAAACAGATAGACAAATAGATTGATAGATAGACATATATATATATATATACACATAATTAGACAGAAAGAAAGATAATCAAATAATTAGATAGATATATAGACAAGTAGATATATAAAGATATAAATTGCTAAACAGATAGATAAATAGAGAGATAGACAGATAGACCAAGTAGATAGATAGACAGATATATAGACAGATAGATAGATAGATAAACAAATAGATAGATGGACATATAGATATATAGAGTAATAGATAGATAGACCGATAGACAGACAGACAGATAGATAGATATAAATATAGATAGATAAATAGATAGACATATACACAGATAGACAGATATACAGATAGACATTTAGATAGCTAGATAGAAGGATAGAATAATAAATAGATTAACAGAAAGATAGATATTCAGATAGGCAAATAGATATATAGAATGACAAATAGATAGACATAAAGGCAGATAGACAAATAGACATATAGACACAAGATAGATAGACAAAAATATACAGATAGATAGATTGTATGATAGACAGACAAATAGATAGTTAAATAGATAGATAAATAGAAGACATATAGACAGATATATAGATAGTGAGATAGACAAATTGATAGATAGATAGATAGACAAATTAATAGATAGATAGACAGATAGACAGATAGATGAATAGACAAATAGTTAGATTGGCAGATAGACAGATAGATAGATAGACAGATAGACAAATATTTAGATACATAGATAGATAGATAGATAGAAAACACATAGACAGATAGATAGAGAGACAAAAAATAAATTTCATAGATTGATAGATAGTCTAATAGACGGATAGAAAAATAAACAAATAGATAGATAGAGAGATTTATAGATAGACAAATAATCAGATAAGTAGATAGATAGAAATATAGATTGATAGAATAACAAAAAGATAGATCGATTGATTGATAGATAGCCAGATAGCCAAAAGGTAGATAGACAGATAGATATATATATATATATAGATAGATAGGTAGATATATTGATAGATAGATTGATCGATAGATAGATAGATAGCTACATAGATAGATAGATAGATAGATAGATGGATGGATGACAGATAGATAGATAGAAAAAAAGACAGATAGACAGACAGATAGATAGACACACAAATACACAGATAGATATATAGACACATAGACACATAGTCAGATAGATAGTTAGATAGGCAGACATATAAACAGAGAGATGCACACACACATACTCACAGATACACAGACATATAGATAGACAGAAAAAGACATAGAGAAAACACATATACACATAGACAGATAGATAAATATACAAACACACAGACACATAGATAGACAAATAGACAACCATATATATATATATATATATATATAGACAAATAAATAGATAGACAAATAGAGAGATAGATAGATAGAAAGATAGATAGAGAAGTAGATAGATAGATAGATAAGTAGATAGATAGATTGATAAATAAAAAAATAGACTGATAGACAGATAGAAAGATAGAGATGGCTAAATATACATATTGAAAGATAGACAGATAAATAGATATATAGTTAGACATATAATAGAAAGAAGGTTAGACAGATGGATAGATAGACATATTTATATATTGATAGATTCACAGGTAGACATATAGACATATTAAAATATAGACAAAGACAGAAAGATAGATAGATAGATAAACTGATAAACAGAGAGAGAGAGAGAGACAAACATATAGATAGATAGATATATAGATAGTCAGATAGTTAGATCTACAAATAGACATATAGATAGATACATTGATAGATAGACAGATAGACCGATTGAGTGATAGATAGATAGATATATAGAATATAGATAGATAGACAGATAGAAGATAGATAAATAGAAAGATAGTTAGATAGAAAAATAGACAGATTGATAGATAAACATATAGATAGACAGATAGATATAGAGAGAAAGAGATAGAAAGATATATAGTTTGGTAGAGAGATAGATAGACAGGTAGACATTTAGAGAGATAGATAGATAGACATATACAAAAATAGACATATAAGAAAGATAGTAAGATAGATAGATATGCAGATAGATAAGTAGATAGATAAAGAGATAAACTAATAAATAGATAGGCAGATATAGAGATTGATAGATAGACCATATAGACAGATAGACATAAAAAAATATAGATAGATAAACTAACAGACAGTGAGATAGATAGATAAATAGATAGACAGTTAGACAAATAAATAAATAAATAGATAGAAAGATAGATCTTATAGAGAGGGATAAAAAGACAAATAGATAGATAGATAGATAAATAGACATACAGATTGACAAATAGATAGAAAGATTGACACATATACAGATAGAAGATAGATAGAGAAATAGGAGACAGATAAAAAGATAGATAGACAAACAGACAAACAGATAGACAGACAAATAGATATAGAAATAGACTTACAAACAGACATATAGAAAGAAATATAGATAGATATATAGATAGGCACAGAGAGGATAAAAACATTCAGATAGACATTTAGAGAGAGATAGATTGACATATAAACAGATAGACAGATAGACAAATAGATATAAAGATAGATAGATATATATATATATATATATATAGTTAGTTAGCTAGTTAGTTAGTTAGATACATAGATAGACAGAAAGACAAATATAAAGATAGACAGATATATAGATAGACATACACCCAGATAGAAAGATATACAGATATATAGAAAGACAGATAGACAAATAGACTGATAGACAAATGCATAGATAGATAGCTAGATAGATAGACATATACAAAAATAGACAGATAGAAAGATAGTCATATTGATAGATAGATAGATAGACAAGTAGTTAGATAAAAAGATAAACCTATAAATAAATATACTGATAGAAAGATAGATAAATAGACAATATAAATATATAGACATATATACATATAGACATAAAGACAAATAGATAGATAGATAGGCAGATAGACAAATATCTAGATAGATATATAGATAGATATATAGACAGATTAACTGATAGACAGATAGACATATAAAAATATACATAGACATATAGATATATACACAAATAGATAGAAAGAATGTTCATGAGATAGATAGATAGACATATAGACAAGTAGATATATAGAGAGATATAGAGACTTTTAGAGAGATAGACAGGTATGCCATATAGACAGATATGTCATATAGACTTTTAGATAGATAGACAGATAGACATATAGATAGATGGAAAGATATAGAGATGGACAAATAGATAGATATATAGATAAACAGATAAATAAATAGATAGAAAGATAAAGAGATACACTAATAAACAAATAATCAGGTAGATAGATAGACACATAGATAGATAGACAAATAAAAAGAGAGAGAAAACATTGATATACAAATTGATAGATAGATAGATAGACAAATAGATAGATAAACCGATAAACCGATAGAATAATAGATTAATATACAGATAGGTAGATAGATAGATAGATAGATAGATAGACAGATAGACAAATAGATATATAGACAGATAGACATATAGACTGATTGATAGAAAGAAAGATAGACATATACACAAATAAAAAGTTAGACATATAGACAATTATATATATAGATAGATAGATAGATAGAAATGTAGATAGAAAGATAGACAGATAGATTGATTGAATGATAGACAGATAGATAGATATATAGGCAAACATATACAAAAATAGATAGATACATAGATAGTTAGATAGAAAGATAGACAAATAGATAGATAAATAGATTGATAGATAGATAAATAGACATGTAGAGTGATATATAGATAGACATATTGATATATAGATAGATATAAAAATAGTCTAGATATACAGATAGACATAAAACATTTTTCATAGATTGACATATTATTAGATACACATATAGATAGATAAATAATTAGATAGATAGATTTACAGAAAGAAAGATTGGCCAATAGATAGATAAACAGATAGCTAGATCGACAGACAGATATATAGATAGTCAGATAGCTAGATAGCCATGTAGCTAGATAAGCAGATAGACTGATAGACAGATGCATAGATAGATAGATAGATAGATGACTAGATAGACGGATAGCAGATAGAAAGAAATAAAGATAGATAGATACATAGATACATAGTGGATAAATAAATAGATATATCAATAGATTAGATAAATAGATAGATAGAAAGCTACATAGATAGATATAAAGATACATAGATAGATGGACAGACACATAGACAGACACACAGACAACAACAGACAAACACATAATCACACAGACAAATAGATAGACAGACAAACATATATATAGACAAACATATAGATAGATAGATAGGCAAAATAGCATATATGGAGAGACATAGATATTTAGAGAGATAGATAGATAGATAGATATATAGATAGATAGATAAATATAAAGACAAGTTGATAGATTAAGAGAAAAAAATAAACAGATAGAAATATAGATAATAAATAAATATACCTTATGGATAGATAGATAGATAGACATATAGACAGATAGACAGATAGATAGATAGATAGACATATAGACAGATAGACAGATAGATTGATAGAAATATAGAAAGATAGACAGATATATAGATAGATAGATAGAAAAATATACATATAGATAGATAGATAGACATAAAGATAGATAGCTAGAGAGATAGACACAAAGACAGATATACAAATAGATGAATAGACAAATAGATAGACAGACAAATAAAAAGATAGAAAGATATATAAATAGATATAAATATAGATATATAGATAAAATATATAAAGAGAGATAGATAGATAGATAGATAGATACATATACAAATAGATAGATAGACAAATAGAGATACAGATAGACATACATACAGATAGTAGTCAGAAAAATAGAGAGACACGCAAACAGATAAATAGAAAGACACATAGACAAACATACACATAGACAGACATATAGTTATACAAATAGATAGTTAGATAGATAAATAGATAGTTAGAAAGATATATATATATAGATAGATAGATAGACATATAGAGTATAGAAATAGACAGATAGACAATTAAAGAAAGAAAGATAGAAATATATACAAATAGATAGATAGATAGTTAGATAGATAGAAAGATAGATAGAAATATAGAGAGATAGACAGAAAGACATATACACAAATAGATAGATAGATAGATAGATAGATAGACAAAATGACAAGTTGAAAGATAAAGTGATAAACTGATAAACATATAGAAATATAAAGAGATAGATAGATAGATAAAATAGATAAATATAAAATTTACAGATAGACAAATAGACAGATAGAATTATAAGCAGATTTATAGATAGATAAATAGACAAATAGAATGACAAATATATATATAGATAGATAGAATTACAGATAGACAAATAGACAAAAATATAGATACATAGATAGACAGATAAACAGATATACAAAAAGTTGGATATTAAGATAGATAGATTGATTATCATATACACAAATAGATAGATATAAATATCGTCATATAATTAGATTGATAAATAGACAAGTAGATAAAGAAAAAGAAAAGAAAAAAATCATATAGACATATAGAGAGATGGACATATAGACATATAGAGAGATAGATAAATAGACAATTAGATAGATAGATAGACAGATAGACAGAAAACCTAGATAGATAGGCATATACACAAAAATATATATTTATAGATAGACAGACAGATAGGTAGATAGATAGATAGATAGAAATATAGACATATGCAAAAATAGACAAATAGAAATATAGTCAGATAATTAAATAGACATATAGACAAGCAGATAGATAAAATGATTAACTGATAAACAAATATACAGACAGAGAGATAAATAGATAAAGAGATAGATAGATAGACAGATATACATATAGACAAAGAGATATATAGACAAAAATAAATACATAGATAGATATATAAATTTACAAATAGTTAGATAAACAGAAAGATAGATAGACAGATAGACACGTTGACTTATTTATCGACAGAAAGATAGAAAGATAGAAACATAGATAGATAGATAGACAGATATATAGATAGAAAAATAGATAACTAGATAGATAGACAAACGGACACATGGACACACGGACAGATAGATTGATAGATAAATAGTTAGATAGATAGATAGATCGATCGATCAAGATAGATATATATCTACATAGATAGTTAGATAGATAGATAGATAGATAGATGGACAGATAGACGGATAGACAAAAAGACTGATAGATATACTTATAGAAAGAAACATAGTCACACAGATAGATAGACATACACATAGACACATAGACTGAAATACAAATAGAAATACAGATAAACAAGTATACAGATAGATAGATAGTAGATAAATAGATAGAAAATATACATCTTGATAGATAGATAGATAGACAGATAGACATGTAGATAGATAAAGAGATAAACTAATAAATAGATAAAAAGATATAAAAATAGACAGACAGACAGATAGATAAACATATATACAGATAGACAAATAGACAGATAAAGTGATAGACATATAGATAGATAGATATATATATAGAAAGATAATAGATTGATAGATAGAAAGATAAACTGATCGATAGAATGATAGATAGATAGATATAGATAAATAGATAGACAACTAGTCAGTTAGATAGATAAATAGATAGACAGATAGATAGATAAATAGATAGGCACATAGATAGATAGATAGATAGATAAATAGATAGGCACATAGATAGATAGATAGATAGATAGACATTTAGTCAATACACAGATAAATAAATAGACAGATACATAGATAGACAAGTAGATAGTTAGACATATAAACATATAGACAAGTAGACAAATACACAGATAGATAGACAAATAGATAGTAAGATAGATAGTAGATAGATAGAAAGATAGATAGATATATAGATATGTAAATAGACAGATAGACTGATGGACTAATAGATATATAGACAAATAAATAGATTCATAGATAGACAAATAGAAAAATATAGATAGTTAGATAGATATATATAAAGACAGATAGGCAAATAGATAGATAGACAAATAGACATATCTTTAGATAGATAGATAGATAGATAAATAGAAGATAGATAATTAGATCGACAGATAGACAGACAGATAGATATATAGATAGATAGGTAGATAGATATATAAAAAGATAGACATAAAGATAGATAGACAGATAGATTTATAGATAGATAGATAGATAGACATATAGATAGATAGATAGCCAAAGAGCTTGATAAGAAGATAGATAGAAAGACAAATACATAGATAAATAGATACATAGATAGACAGAAAACTAGTTAGATAAATCAGTAGATAGATATATAGATACATACATCAATCTATAAATAGATGGATAGATAGATAGCTAAAAGATAGATAGATAGATAAATAAATAGATAAGTAGATATAAATTGATTGACATATAGATAGTGAGTGAGATAAAAAGAAAAATAAACAGACAGATAGATAGATAAGCATACAAACTTAAAGGCATATAGACATAGAAATTTAAATATAGATACAGATAGAAACACAGACAGACATACAAGCACATAGACAACCATATAGTCATTTAGAACAAGAGAAAGATAGACATACAAAAATAGATATATAGATAGATTGTCAGATAGATAGATAGTCAGATAGATAGATAGACAGATAGACAAGTATATAGATAAAGAGATAAACTGATAAATAGATAGATAGAAAGAGAGATAAATAGATAGACCATATAGATATATAGATATATATATATAGATAGCTAGATAAACACATGGACACATAGATAGATAGAGAGATATACAGATAGAAAATATATAGATAGAAAAATAGAAAGATAGATAGAAAGACAATTGATTGATAGATAGATAGATAGATAAACAAATAGTTAAAAAGATAGATAGACAGATATAGAGATAGACAAATAGATAGAGAGATAGATAAACATAATGACAAAATAAATAGAGCGACAAATAGAATGATAGTCAGATAGAAATATAAATAAATAGATAGATAGATAGATAAATAGGCACATAAATAAAAGATAGATAGACAAAAATAAACAAATAGATAGATTATCAATATGACAGATAGAAAGATAGATAGAAGATAGATAGACATATATACAGATAATTAGATAGACAAATATATATACCAATAGACTAATAGACAAATAGGCAGATAGATAGATAGATAGACAGATAGACAAATAGATAGATTGATGGATAGATAGATAGACAAATAGACTTATAGACAAATAGACAGATAGACAAATTAGACATATAGATAGATATAGAAATAGACAGACAGATAGATAGATAGATAGACAGATAGACAAATTGATAGAAATGAAGAAAGAAAGATAGATAGATAGATAGATAAGCAGACATATAAACAAATAGAGAAATAAATAGACAGAAAAATAGATGACAGATTGATAGAGATATAGACATCAACACAAATAAGCAAATAGAAAGATAGTTTGATAGATAGATAGACAGATAGACGAGTAGATATATAAAAAGATAAAACAATAAATAGTTAGATATATAGATTGACAGATAGATAGAAAGAAAGAGAGAGAGACTGATCATTTAGATACATAGATAGAAAGACAGATAGACACAGACAGAAAGACATTTAGAGAGATAGACAAATAAAAATATACACAAATTGAGAAATAGACACAAAGACATATAGACATATAGTCAGATATACAGATAGATAGAATGATAGATAGATAAAGAGATAGATTGATACATAGATAGATAGATAGACAGATAGATAAATAGACAGATAGATAAATAGACAGATAAATAAAAGACAGATAGGTAAAAATAAACAGGAAGACAGATTATCAGAAAGATAGATAGAAGCTAGATAGACATGTATACAAATAGTTAGATATACATACATACATATATATATATATATTGACATAGATACATATAGACTGATAGACAAATAGGTAGATACATAGAAAAAGAGATAGATCGATAAATAGA
>JAREIK010012248.1:0-42434 GCA_029783825.1 Sapria himalayana | reverse complement strand
ATGTACATATATAACATTATGTACATACATATCACACTACAGTATATTGTACATATAACTGACTATATCTGTACATATACTGACTATATATGTTCACAGTATATATGTACATATAAAACTACAGTTTATAGTACATAGATTGCAGTAATATATGTAAACCTAGTGAAATGCTACTATATATGTACATATACATTGTAGTATATATGTACATCTATATTGTAGTATATATATATTTATCAAAATATATATATATTATTTTTTTGATTTGATTGGCTGGTTTAAATTTCGTACATATATGGTAACGCATAATTCCCCGTACGAAGCTTTTATAAGTAAAAATTTTTACTAGACATGCTGCACCGTGACATATGACATCTATAAAATATATATAAATCTATCTATTTAGATTTGTCTTTCCCTATATATCTCTATTTATCTATTAAATAGATATATATAGTTGACATGATGATACAGTAACATATCTATTTGGCCAAATAGATATGTTACTGCATAAACTCAAGTCTATAAATCAATA
This sequence comes from Sapria himalayana, assembly GCA_029783825.1. Classification (NCBI taxonomy): domain Eukaryota; kingdom Viridiplantae; phylum Streptophyta; class Magnoliopsida; order Malpighiales; family Rafflesiaceae; genus Sapria; species Sapria himalayana. The sequence goes on along the minus strand of JAREIK010012248.1, from coordinate 41,899 downwards.
ATATAAATAGACATATATTTATATACAAAAGGAGAAATATATTAGATATATATATATATATATATATATATATATATATATTCTCTCTCTCTCTCGCTCTCTCTCTCTTTATCTAAAATGTCTTGACCTTATATTAGATATCTATTTATAAACTATTAAAGATAATCTAAACCACAAATCCACATGTAACTATCTATCAGAGTATTTGAAGAAGATATTAGATCCAATTTTTTAGTTGAACTAATTATTGCATTGAATTGAAGTGTAATTCCATGGTATGTTAGTATTGAAATGAACCTTATCATTGCATGTAGTTCTCTCATCACATTTGAGGCAAAGTGTTATAGATGGGAGATTAGTAGTATCTTGCAATAATGTGACTTTTCCTCCTCCTCTCACGAATTTGTGGAACTTGTTAATATTTATGTGCTCAATTAATTTTTTTCTCAAAATTAATGTTGAATTTATATATATATGCATTAATATATATGTTCATATACACTCCCCTACTCACACCACACATTTATCATCCATATACATTACTATACATTATATCAGCATACACATTTTGTACTTTTTTTATATATTCACAATGTATCTACATTTTCAAAGTAGTGTGTATACCTTGTATGCATGCATATACTACTGTACACCTACACGACACATATACTTATAGAATTGATTTTTAAATTTACACATGAAATTATTATATATATGTGTGTGTGTGTGTGTGTGTGTGTGCGCGTGCGTGCATGTGTGAGTGTGTATGCATGTGTGTGTGTGCGTGAAGCATATTAATGCGTAAAATGAATTATGAATTAAATATATGAGCTTCTATTTTATTCAAATAGTTGTTTTTTAAATATTTATATTAAAATAACTATCATTATCACTCATATAAATAAATGAAGTTGACATATTTGTAAATTATTTTGTTTTTATAGTAATGTTAAAAAAGAGATATAGTTCATAAATAGATAATATTCTTTTATTTTCTATATAATTTTTTTTATAAAAATATTAATGTCTATGATAAATTTCTACTTATTATTTATTTGTTATTAATAAACTTTTAGAAACTTTAAAATTCAAACAAATATAAATATTGCATATAAATGCATTCCTTAATGTTTTGTAAAAAATCAATTATTTCTTTAATTATGTTCAAACAAAACAGATTACCATATAAATACATGAGCACATTTTTTCTACCAAGTAATTATTTTTTTATTATATTCAAAAAATATAAATGACCATATATATATATCTATATATATATATATTATGAATTTGATTTTAAAATATTATTTTTAATTTTGTTTTTAAAATTTAATACATTACAATGTTTTTTTGTAATTAATAGATAAATTTCAAAAATTGTTATTTATAATAAATATAATATATTGCATGTTATGAGGTGCAAATTTTATTTTGTAAATAAATTTTATTTTTAAAGTTTTATCTTTGTAAATTGAAACTACTTCACATATTTATTTTAGAAATTTGTTTAATATTTATTACACAAACTATTGTTATTTGTTTTGAAATTTATACCACATGAATTTTAACAAATGAACATTTTATTAGAAATCAATTTTAGTTAAATGATATTAAGTGAACAAAAATACGAACCCTAAACATATTAAATCATAATGATTTATACAACATATAAAAATACAATAAAAATACATTTAAGGTGAAAAAATTAATTTTAAGTTCATAAATATAGGGGAAAAAATGATACATATTATACATTATCCAAATAAAACATGTATGAATGAGATGAATGATATGAATGGATTTTATGTTTCAGAAGCATGTATTTATACATGTTGTAGATATAGTTATATATAGTTTTTCATGTAATTATATATATTTAGACATATGGCGATGTATAGATATTGATGTATAAAATACATATATATATATATATAGTAATATGTTGATATACATATGTTAAATACATTTATGTATAGTTTATATATATATTATATATATATATAAGTATATAAATATATGTTGTTATATTTATATAGAGTTATGTTTATGAATACTATTTTTATAGTAATATATATAGTAAAATACACTTATTTAATTATGTTTTATTACTCTTGGATCATCATATTTACATAATTTATTATTTAAATTTTAAATATGTTGTTATATGCACATGCTCACCACAAACACTAACACCAATTTGTGATTAACTAAGAAAAACACAGAGTATCGACTGGAAAAAAAATGGAAATAAAGTTGGCATATCTACTGTGCACCATCAACATCCCACATAATAAGAACACATTATATCACAATGCATGAAGAATGTATAGGAATAAGTTAATAAAGAAATTCAATCATACCACGGTGATTAATGAAGAAGAATTTCGGAATAAAAAATAACATAATCAAAATTCACCTCTTGCATTAAGATAATCGATAAAAAAATTAGGGTAGAAAACATACCTCAAATCAATAAGAAATTCTCTCTTACTCTTCGATTTGGTTTAAATGCATCGATATTCGAGAGATAGAGGCAGACTCAGAGGACTTAGGTGCTTGTTAGAGTTATATCTCGAGTCTCGACAACAAGTGATTATAATAAGTACCAAAATATTTAAATTTTAAATATAAATATATTAAATAACAATATATAGATATAAAATAAAAAAAGACTCATTTATTTTATTTACTATCAAAATTTTTTCAACAAAATTAATGTGCATGTAGCAAGGTACACTGAAATTGAACACCTAACAATTTTTTATTATAAATTAATTAAACCAATAAGTATAAAACAATTTCAAAAAATCTAATGTTTAGCCTTATAACATAAAATATATATCAAATAGCTACAAAATTTACAAATTTTATATAATAAGAGATACTTGAAAAGATGATTTGTGTTCTGGCCACTCTCTCCTAAGAGTAATAAAAATACTCTTAATGTTAAAAAAATATAAATATATATATTTTATGGTTATATATTTTTTAGATTTCATATTAATTTTTATGAAGATAATATGAACTAATTTTAAAGGCATAAAATTATTTGATATAATTTATAATTTTTAAAATCAAAAAATTACTTAAAGTGAGAAGATAATTAAAAAAGTTATATTTTTTTAATTAAAACTGAATGGTAAAAGCTTTTAGTAAAAATATTACTCAATTATTTAATTCTTATAAATTTTAGTAGTGGCAAACATCTATGGATTTATTTTAAAATATTAATTATTTTTTTTAAATTTAATGAAAAAATTTAAATTTTATTATATTTCAATATTTTCAAATTTTGTATTAATTATTTTTTTAAAAGTTTCCTATAATTATAAATTTTTTTATACTTATAATAATATTAATATTTACTAGTTTATTCATCAATTCAGATATTTTTGAAAATATTTTCTACTTAATAATGCAATTAATTATTTTACATTTATATTATTAGAAATTTTAATGTATATTAATTTAATTTTTAAAATATCTTAAAATTTATTATAGTTATAGAATTAATTATTTAATATTACTTTAATACAAATTTATTAAGTTTCTTAATTAAAAATTTTAGAAAAATTTTTTTTATAATTTTTTAAAAAAATTTATACATCATAAAAATAGTTATTTTAGTCCTTATTAATATAATTCTTTTTAGTATTTTTATATTTTTTAAATTATTTATTTATTTTAAATTAGATATATTTTTTAAAATATATGTTTATTAGATAAATAAATAAACAAATAGACTAATAAACATATAAGAAGATAGGTAGATATACAAAAACATAGAGAAATAGATAAAGAGAAAGATAAACAGATAGATAGATAGGCAGACAGATAGATAATCATAATGAAAGATAGATAGATAGACAAATATATAAATAAACAAATATACATATACACTAATAGACTAATAGGATGAGAGCTTAAAATAAAGTTAGATAGATAGACAAATAAATAGCTAGATAGATAGATATACAAGTAGTTAGATAGATAAATAGTTAGATAGTAAGATAGTAAGATAGTTAGATAGACAAATAGATATATCGAAAGATAGTTAGATAGAAAAATAGACAGATAGATAGATAGACATATAGACATATAGATAGATAGATTGACAGATAGGTAGATACATATACAAATAGATATATAGATATATAGATAGATATATAGATATATAGATAGGAAACATAGATAGCTAGAAAATAGACAAAATATATATATATATACATAGATAGACCATTAGACAGATAGACAAACTATGAACATAAAAAGTAGTTAGTAGTTTAACAGATAGATAGATTGAATGATAGATAGATATAAAGAAAGATAGTTAATAGTTAATAGATAGATAGTTAGATAGTTACATAGATAGATAGACTTACTTATAGATCTGTAGATAAATATACAAATAAATAGATAGATAATAGATAGATAGACAATATATATATGTGTGTGGTGTGTGTGTGTGTGTGTGTGTGTGTGTAGATTGATAGACATACAGATAGTTAGTTATACATATTGTTAGATAGACAGATAAACAAATATATAGATACATATACAAATAAATAGATAGATAGGTTGATATATAGATAGACAAATAGATAGCTAGAAAATATACAGATAGACAAATATTAATATACATAGATAGACAATTAGATAGATAACCAATTGATTGATAGACTAAAAGGTAGTTAGTTTAACAGATAGATTGATTGAAAGATAGATAGATATAAATATAAAAATTTATATAAATAAACAAATAAATAAGTAGTTATATAGATAGATATACAAATATATATATATATATATAATATATATATATATATATAGACAGCTAATCAAATAGACATATAGATAGTTAGGCATATCATTAGATAGTAAAATAGATACACTGATAAATAGAAAGATAGATAGATAGACAAATAGATAAATAGATAGACAAATAAATTAATATATAGCTAGACATGTATACATATAGATAGATAAATAGACAGACACATAGATAGATGGACGGATAGATAGATAGACATGTAGACACATAACATTAGACAAATAGATAGATAGATATAGATATATACAGATAGACACTAAGATACATAGACTAATAGAAAGATTCATAGATATACAAATACACTTTTAGTCTAAAAGATAGATAGATATAGATAAATAGATAGATATAAAGAAATATATATATAAATAAATAGACAAATATACAAATAGATAATTAGACAAATAGAGAAATATATAGAAAAATATATAGATAGAGAGATAGATAAATATATATTTAGATAGATAGATAGAGGGATAGATAAATTGATAGACAAAAAGACAAATAGATAGACAGATAGATAGATAGTAGATATAAAGATAGATAGAAAGATAGATAGACAAATAAATAGACAGATATATATGTAGTTGATATTTAATTAGATAGACATAATACAAATAGATAGATTGATGGATAGGAAGATAGACAGATAGATTGTTAGATAGATAGATAGACAATAAGTTAGAATGATAGATGGATTAATAGATATGCAGATAAATATATAGATAGATACGTAAATAAATGGAGATATAAATAAATAGAAAGGCTAATCGACATATAAAAAAATAGAAAGAAAGACAAATAGGTAGATAAGCAGATAGAGAGATAGACAGGTAGATATATATTTAAAATAGCTAGTGAAAAAGATAAATAGATAAATAGAAATATTAATCATTAGACTAATAGATAATAAAATAGATAAAGTGACATATAGTCAAATAGATAGATAGAAAGATAGATAGACATATAGATATACAAATAGATAGATAGACAAATAGATAGATAGAAAGATAGAGAAATAGACATATAGATTAGTAGATAGTTAGAGAGATAGATATACAAATAGATAAATAGATAAATAGATAGACATATAGATATACAAATAGATAGATAGACAAATAAATAGATAGAAAGATAGCTAGCTAGGAAAATAGACCAAAAAATAAATTTTTAGATAAAAAGATAGTTAGTTAGATTGATAGATAAATAGATAGACAAATAGATAGACATATATATATGGACAAATAGATAGACAGCCAAATAAATAAATAAATAAATAGTTACATAGATAGATATACACACAAATATATAGATGGATAGATATACAAATAGATAAATAGCCCATAGATAGATAGAAGAAAAAATTTATAGATAGACAGATAAAAATATGGAAAGATAGATAGATAATAGATAGCTAATAGATAGATAGCTAAATAGATAGATAAATAGATAGCCTAATATAAAGATGGACAGATAGATTGATAGTTAGCTAGACATATAGACATATTAATTGATTGATAAATAATAGAAAGATAGAAATAGGCAAATAGAAAAATAGACTTATAGACAAATTGAGATATAGATAGATAGAAAAATATATAAATTTATACATAGAATTGATAGATAGTAGATAGATAAATTGATTGATAGGCAGATAGACAATTACATACATTAAAAAAATAGATAAATATATAGATAGATAGATAAATAGCGAAACACATAGAGAGATGGAAATATAGATATATAAAGATATAAAAATATTGACTAATAGAAAAATACTCAAATAAATTGATTGACAAATAAATAGTGAGATATATAGATATATATATTGATAGATATAAATATTTATAGATAAATAGATCTATAAATAGAGCAATAAATAGATATATGTATAGATAAATATACAAATAGAAATAATATACAAATAGCTAGACACACAAATAGATTGATAGACACCGTGATAGATAGATAGATAGGTAGAAAGATAGATAGATAGATAGATAGATATAATAGATAGATCGATCAATACATAGATAGATAAGCAGATAGACATATATAATGATAGATAGAGAGATATATAGAAAAAGAGATTTACAAATAAAAAGATATATAGATACACAAATAGATAGATAGATAGACAGATTGAGAGCTAGACAAATAGATAGGTAGAATAATAGATAGCCATACAATTAGATAGATATATAGATAAATGCATATATAATTAGACAGATAAGTAACTTGACTTTAGGTAAATAGAAAGAAGTCAGTTAGATAGTTTGATAGATATATAGTTAGATATATAGATATAATTGTATATAGTTAGATTGTTACATAGATTGAAAGATAGACATATAGACATTAAAATAAAAAAACAAATAAAAAGATAGATAAATAGACTGATTGATAAATTGATTAATAGATATATAGATAGATAGAGAGATATATAGACAGACACACAGATAGATAGATAGCTAACTAGCTAGAGAGATAGAAAGATAGATAGACAAAAATTCAGAAAGACAAATAGAATTATAGATAGACAATAGATAGATAAATAGATAAACTGATAGACTGATAGTCAAATAAACAAATAGATAGTTAGATAGATAGACAAATAAAAGATAGATAGATATATAGACATGTAGACACATAGACAAATAATTACGTAGATAAAAAGAAGTATAGACTGAAAGACACATAGACGCAAAGATACATAGGCTGATAGATAAATTCATAAATAGTCAAATATAATTATAGACAAATAGATGAATAGATTATTAAATAAATAGATAGATAGACATAGATATAGATAGTCAAATAGATAGATAAATATATATATATATATATATAGTTAGATAAATAAATAAATAAATAGACACAAAGAAATATATAAATAGACAAATTGACAGAAATACATCTTGATATATAGATAGATTGATAGATAAATAGATAGATAGATCAATAGATAGATAGATAGATATATAGATAGAAAGACAGATAGATAGATAGAAAAATAGATGGATAGATAGATCGATATATATATATACAGATAGATAAATATATGGAATGACAAATAGACAAATAGGGAAATAGTAGATATAGATATATATAAATAGACATATAGATTGATAAATAGATATATCAATGAATAGAGAGATAAATAGATATATAAATAGATAGATAGATAGATATATAAACAGACAGATAATAGATAGCCAGATATTTAGAGAGCATGATAGTCACATAAACAGATGCATAGATAGATAGATAGATATGCATATTGACAAATAGAAAGATAGATAGATGGATAGATAGACACTTAGAAAGAAATATAAATAAATATATAGATCGAAATACACACACACACACACACAAATAGATAGATAGATAGATGGAGAAGTAGACATATAGATTTATAGATTGAAGGAAAGATACATATATAGACATATAGATAAATAGATAGATAGATAGATATATAGATAAACAAATAGATTGATAGGTAGATAGAAAGATAGATATACAAATATGCAAATTGATAGTTGGAGAGATATAGAGATAACTAGATAGATATATATATAAATAGATAGATAGATAAACAAATAGATAGATAGGTAGATAGATAGATTGAAATATAGATAGATTGACATAAAAACATATATATAGTTAGATAGACATATAATTAGATAGACTGATAGCCAGATAAAAATATAGGTAGATATACTATTATATTATATATATATATATATATATATAGACACACATACATAAATAGATAAATAACAGATAGATAGTTAACAATTATAGAAATAGACAGATAGATAGGTACATAGATTGATAGATAAACATTTAAACATATAAACAAATAGATAGACCGATAGATAGATAACATATAGATATATAGATAGAAAGATAGATAGATAAATATATAGAAAGATTCATAAAAGATAGATATAAAGATAGATTAATATATAGATAGAAAGATAAACATATAAACAAATAGACTTATAAACAATTAGATATATTGATAGATAGATACATAGACTTATTGACTGATAAATTCAAAGGTTGAGAGTGAAATAAAGGCAAAGCCATAAAGAAAAATAGATAGATAGATAGGTAGGTAGATAAATAATTAGAAAGATAGATATATAGATAGATAGATAGATAAATAGATAAATCAATAGATATATAGATAGATAGATTAAAAAAAATATAAACATTAATAGATAGGCACATAAACACATATTTAGATAGTAAGATAGTTAGATAGTTAGATACATAGATAGACATATAGATATCTAGGTAGGTAGTTAGATAGATAGTTAGATATATAAATTGATAGATAGATAGACAGATATATATACAGATATAGATATATGAGATAGATAGAAATATAGCTAGAGAGATATATAGAGAGATGTCAGATAGATAGATATATAGTTAAATGGATGGATAGATAAATAAATAGATAGATAGACATATAGGTATACAGATATAGATATATAAGATAGATAGAAATATAGCTAGAGAGATAAATAGAGAGATGTCAGATAGATAGATATATAGTTAAATAGATGGATAGATAAATAGATAGATAGATTGATTGATTAATTGATTGATAGACAAATAGAATGATTGATAGATAGAAATATAGATAGACATATAAACAAACATATAGATAGATAGATACACTAATAGTTAGATAGAAAGATTGTTATATAGATAGATAGTTGAAAAATTAGTTAGATAGAAAGGTAGACAGACAAATAGATAGATAAATAGATAGATAGATAGATAGATAGATTAATTCATAGATAGATAGATAGGTAGACATATTGATTTTTAGATAAATAAATAGATAGTTAGACACGTAGATATATATATATATATATATATATATATATATAGATCAATAGACAGAAAGATAGAAAAACATATATATATATATATATATATATATATATATATATATATATAGAAGAATAGATAGACATAAAGATATACGTATAAATCGATGGATATATAGACGGATAGATAGATGGATAGATAGTCGGATAGATAGATAGATAGATAGATAGATTGATACATAGATAGATAGATTGATTGATTGATTGAATGATACACAGATTGATAGATAGTTAGATAGATAGATAAATAGATATGCATATATATAGACATATAGAAAGGCATTTACATAGACAAATAAATAAATATATAGTTAGACAGATAGATAGATAAATAGATAGACATATAGTTATACAAATAGTTAGATAGGTTGATAGATAGATGAACAGATAGATTGATAAATAGTAAGATAAAAAAATAGATAGTAAGATAGATATAGATATATAGACAGATATATTGATAGATAGAGAGAGACAGATAGATAGACAGATATTTTGATAGATAGATATATAGAGAGATAGATTGATATAAATATTGATAGATAGTTAGACAAATAGATAGATTGAAAAATAGACAGATAGGTAGACAAATAGATATATAGAAAGATAGACATATAGATAAACACATAGAAAGAAAGATAGATAGCCAGATAGATAGATAGATAGATAGATAGATAGAAACATAGAAAGACATACATATATATAGATAGATAAACAAATTTTAAGATTGATAGATAGATTGATTGATAGATAGATAGATAGATAGATAGTTAGAAATATAGATTGATACAAAGATAGACATATATATAGACTTTTAAATAGATAGATAGAGAGCTAGAGAGATATATTAATAGATAAATAGCTAGACGAATTGAATGAAAGATAGATAGAAAACTTGATTGTAAGATAGTTAGACAAATAGATATATCGATCGAATGACAGATAGATAGAGAGATAGACAAATAGATAGATTGATAGATTGATAGATTGATAAACAGATAAATAGACAAATAGATAGATAGAGAAATGGATATATATATGTATATATATATATATATATATATATATATATATATATATAGATATATAGATATACAGAGATATATATATATAGACCAATAGATAGACAAATAGATAGACATACGGATATACATATAGATAGACAAATAGATATATAGATAGATCGATAGACAAATATATAGACTTATAGATAGATAGATATATATATATATAGAGACAAATAGATATATAGACAATTAGATACATAATAGACAGATAGATAGACAAAAAGATAGACTATCATATAGATATATAAATAGATAGATAGATAAATAGAAAGATAGATAGATAGATAGACAAATAAATAGACATATAGATAGACAGATAGATTGATTGATTGATATATATAAAGATTGACAGATAGATAGACAAATAGATAGATAGATAGATAAAAAGATATATAAATAAATAGAAAGATAGAAAGACATGTAGAAAGACAGATAGATAAACAAATAGACATATAGATAGAAAAAGGGTAGATAGAAAAATACATAGACAAAAAGATATACATATAGATATATAGATAGATGTATATTTAAATAGATAGATAAATAGAAATATATATAAATAGAAAGACAAATAAATAGATTAATAGATTGACTGTATATAAATAGATATATAAATATATAGATATATAGATAGATATATAGATAGATATATAGATAGCTTGCTAAATAATTAAATAGATTAATAAAAAGATTAATAGACAAATTGATAGATAGATTTATAGATAGATTAACAGACAGTTTGATAGATAGATTGATAGACAAATTGATTGATAGATTGATAAACAGATTGATATAAAGAGACATAGATAGATAGATAGATAGATAGATAAATATATAGATAGATATATAAATATATAGATATATAGACAGATAGGTCGACAAATTGATTTATAAAGAGATAGACAGATAGATAAATAGATAGTTAGATAGATACACAGATAAATAGATATATAGATAGATATATAAATAGATACACAAATAAATTAATAGATAGAAAGATAAATAGAAAGATATATAGACAGACATATAGATAGATAGATAAATAGTTAGATAAATAGATTTACAAATAGATATATAGATTGATAGGTAGATTAATAGGCAGTTAGTTAGATAGATATATAAACACATAAATACACATTTAGATAGATAGATAGATAGAGTGACTAATAAATAGACAGATATATAAGTTGATTGTTAGACAGATAAATAGACTCATAGATAGATAGATATAAAGATAGATAAACAAATAGTTAGATAGATCAATAGTCACATATATAGATAGATCGATAGACAGATAGACATATAGATAGATATATAGATATATAAATAGACAGATAGATAGACACATTGATATATGGAAAGTTAGATGGATCATATATATGGATAGATAGACTGAAAGATAGATAGATTGATAGACAAATATATAAATAGAGTGATAAAAAGATTGATAGACATATCGAAAGACATATAGATAGACATATAGATAGATAGATAGTCAAATAGTTAACTTATAAATAGACAAATTGATAAATAAGTAGATAGATAGATGGATTGATAGAATGATAGATTGATATATAAAAAAATAGATAGATAGATAAATAGATTAACAGATAGATAGTTAGTTGACTGATTGATAGACTGAAAGATAGACAAATAGATAGAATAATAGAGAGATAAATAGATAGATTTAAAGATAAATAGATAGACCTATAGATATATAAATAGATAGAAAAATAGTTAGATAGATAGATAGACAGATTGATAGATAGAAAAATAGAAAAATAGATAACTAGAGAGAAAGAAATATACATAGATAGACATATAGAGAGATATGTAGATAGATAGCAAGATAGATATATTGACAGATAAATAGACATCTAGATTGATAGATATTTAGTTTGTTAGATATATAGATAAATAGACAGAAAGATAGATAAATACATAGACAGATCGATAGATTGATTGATAAACTGATAATAGACACAATAGATAAATAGATAGATACACAGACAAATAGATATATATATATATATATAGATGATTTGATAAATAGATTGATAGATAATTAGATAGATAGATAGAAAAAATAGATACATAGATTGAAAGATAGATAGATAGACAGATATATAGAAAGATAGCTAGATAGACAGACATACATACACATAGATAGATATAAAGACATACTGATAGACAAATAGATTGATTGATAGCTAGATATACATATAGACAGATAGACAAATAGATAGATAGACAAATTGATAGACAAACAAATAGACATACATATATATAGATAGATAGAAAGATAGATATATAGATAGATTTAAAGACAAATAGATAGACTATACATAAATAGATAAACAGACAAATATAGATAGTATACATATAGATAGACTATAAACTTATAGATAGATAGAAAGATAGACTATCCTATAGACAGACAAATAGACAGACAGATAGAAAAAAAAGATAGCTAGATTTATAGATAGTGTGATAGATAGATAGATAGGCAAATAGATATATAGAAAGAAAGATAAATATATAGATATATATATAGATAAATAAATAGATATATACATAGATAAAATGATAGATACAAAGACATATAGAAAGATAGATAGATATATAAATCAGTAGAAAGATAAAAAGAATGAAATAATGATAGAAAGAGAGATAAACAGAATGATATACTATCATATTGACAGAAAAATAGATAGATAGATAGACATAAAGATAGTCATACAGTTAGACATTGAGATAGAAAGATAGATGAATAGATAGATAGACTGACAGATAGATAGATAGATATATAAATATATACAATGATAGAAAGAAAGATAAAAATATATATAAAAAGATAGAAAGATAAACATATAGACACACAAATAGAAAGAAAGATTAATAGACAGATAGATATAGTAAAAGATATATGTATACATATATAGTTAGATAAATGCAAAGATAGATGTATAGATAGACCGACAGATAAATAGAAAGATAGATGAATAGAAAGATACATAGATAGATTCATAGATAGACTGATAGATAAATAGAAAGACAGATAGATAGTCATATAGTTACATATTTACACATATAGATAGACAGGTAGTTGGATAGATAGATAGACAAATAGATCATTATATAGATAGATAAATAGATTGATAAAAAGATTAATAGATAGATAGATAGAGAGATAGACAAATTATTAGATAGATTAATAGACAAATTGCTAGATAGATTCATAGACAAATTGATAGATAGATTTATCTACAGATACATAAATAGATTGATAGATATATAGATAAATATATAGATAGATAGACATATATGTAGACAAATTGATTGATAGAACGATAAACAAATAGATAAATAGATAGTTAGACATATAAACATACAAATAGATAGATAGATAGATAGATAAATAGATTAATAGATAAGAAGGACAGATGAATATATAGATATAGAGATTCATAGATAAATAGATAGATATATATATATAATTGACAAATAGATAGATAGATAGATAAACTAATTGATAAACATATATATATATATATAGACATATACATTGCAAATAGACAGACATATAAATAGATAGATAGATAGATAAATAGATAGATAGTTAGATAGATAGATAGAAATATAAATAGATAGATAGATAGTAAGATCGATAGATAGAATGATAGAAAGATAGATATATAGATAGATAAATAAAAAAATATATAGATAGTTAGATAGTTATATAGATAGATAGATAGATAAATAGAAAGATAGACAGACATATAGATATACAAACAATGAGACATAAAGGTAGACACATATATAGAAAGACAGGTAGATAGAGAGATATACACATATATATACATGCTGATAGATAGATACATAGATACATAGATAGATAGATAGACAGATATATATATATATAGATGTACATATGCATATATATATATATATACACACACAATTAAATAATTAGATGGATAGACATATAGACAAATATATATACACATAGATAGATAGATAGATTGATTGATTGACAGATAGACAGATAGATAAATAGATAGATAGATAAATAAATAGACAGACAGACAGATAGATAGATTATCAGACATATAAACAAATAAAGATATATATATATATATATATATATATATATATATATATATGGATAGATAAACAAATAGACAGACAAATAGACTGATAGATAGATAAATATAAAGCTAGATAAAAAATAGATAGATAGACACAAATATAGATGATATAAAGATGAATTGATAGTTGGATATATAGATGGATAGATAGACAAATAGATAGGAGGTTTAGATTGATAGAAAGATGGAGTGATAGTCTGTAAGAAAGATGGATAGATAGACAATCAAATAGATTGATATATACACATATAATTAAACACATAGATTAAAAGATATATAAACATATAGATATCTAGATTAATAGATGGATTGATAGAAAGATTGATAAATACATTTATATATAGATTAATAGATAGAATAATAGGCAAATTGATAGACAGATTGATAGTTAAATAGATGCACACATTGTTATACAGAAAGATAGACAAATATATATATAGGTAGAAAGACATATAGATATACCGATAGATAAATAGATAGATAGTTATATAGACATATACATAGACAAAAATATAGATTAATAGAGAGATAGACAGACAGATGGATAGACATATATATAGACAAATAGAAACATACATACATACATAGATAGATAGATATATAGAAAGATCGATATAAATATAGATAGTCAGACAAGTAGATATTTTAACAGATAGATATATAGATTGATAGATAGATATATAGATAGATATATATTATATATATATATATATATTGATATATAGACAAATAGATAGATAGATAGATTGATTGATTGATAGATATATAACTAGGTACATATATTGAGAGATAGATAGATATATAGATAGACATTTACATAGACAGATATATAGATAGTTATATTAACAAATAGATAGATGTATAGATAGAAAGATATAAAAAATGATGGATAGATATATAGAATTATGGATCGATAATTATATAAAGAATAAATAGACAGAAATATTGATTGATTGATAGATAATTAGAGATTCAGAAAGATAGATTGATAGATAAACAAATAGATTGACATATATATAGATAGACAAATAGGGAGACATATAGATAGACAAGCTGATAGATAGATAGATAAATAAATAGATAGGTAGATAGATAGATCGATAGAGAGATAGATAGAAAGATAGATAGATAGAATGATAGTTAGAGAGATAGATAGATTTATATATATTCAGATAGATAGTTAGTTATATAGATAGAAAGATAGATAGATACACATATAGATAGATAAATAAATAGACTTATAGATACATAAATTCTCAAATTGATAAACAGATAGATAAATACATAGATAGAGTTAGATTAACATATAGATGAACAAATAAACATATATGATATATATAGCAAGATAGATAGATAGCTATAAAGATATATATACACTTTGATAGACATATTAATATATAGATTGTTAGATAGATAGATTTACAAATTGATAAACAGAATAATATATAGATAGATCGATACCAGGATAAATTGATAGATAGATAAACAGATAAATAAATAGATAGATAAATAAATAAATAAATAGATATAAACATAGAACAATAGTTAGACACATAGATTGATAGATAGATAGACAAACAAGTAGATTGATTGATAGTTAGTTAGAAAGATTGATAGACACAAAAATATGCAAATTGATAGGCAAATCAAAAGATAGATAGAAAGAGAGATAGATAGATAGATTGATATACCTGTAGATAGATGGAAAGATAGACATATAGATAAACTTATAGATAGATGGATAGATAGATAGATCGATAAACAATTAGATAAATAGATAGATAGACTTATAGATATACAAATTGATAAATAGATATTCAAGTTGATAGACAAATTGATAGATACATTGATAGACAGATTGATAGACAGATTAATAGATACATTTATAGATATAGAAAATTTAATAGCCAGATAGTTAGATATATAGATTGGTAGATAGATTGATTGACAAATAGATAGATAGACTAATAGATAGATAGATAGATAAATAGATATATAGATTGATAATAGACAAATAGATCAATAAATAGATATATAGATAAATTGATAGACAGACAGATAGATAGATAAAAAGATAGATAATTATATAGATAGATAGATACACATATAGATAGACAAATAGATATATAACTAGATGGGTAGATAGATAGATATAGAGATATTAGAAAGATATATATTTAGATAGATAGAGATATAGATATACATATAGATAAATACATAAACAGATACACAGATATTTAGATAGATAGACATATAGATATACTGATAGATAGATACATAAACAAATAGATAGATAGATATATATATTGTTAAATAGATAATTTGAAAGATAGTTGGATAGATAGATAGAAAAATAGATAGATAGATAGATAAAAAGATTGAGAGATAGATATATAAATTAATAGATAGATAGTTAGATAGATAGATAGATAGATAGATAGATAAATTGATTGATAGATAGATAGACATATTGATAAATAAAGTGATTGATTGATAGAAAGATAGATAGAGAGACAAATAGTTATATAGCTAGATTGATTGATAGAAAGATATATATAAGATATACAGATAGATAGATAGATAGACAGATTGATAAATAGATAGATAGACATATAGATAGATTAACATATAGATATATAGATAGACAAACATATAGATCACTTCAAGAAAATGTCTGTTTAGCTTGTAAATTTAGCAAGGGAATTATACCTAGCTAATTCATGAGAAATTTGGTAAGGAATAGCAAAAGATTTTTTTATTTTACCTTGAATTACAAATTTCCTATGGATTTCTGATAGATTAGTGACAGAAATTTTTGATTAAAAATTGTTTTTGGTTAATATTGTGGTAGATTTTCATGTAAAGAATGGCGGAAATTTTAGCAATGGCTTTAGCGTTGGATTATCTCTACTAATTAGTTCGAGAAAATTCATCTCTAAATAATTATATTAATTTTTTTATGATTTTATATTTAATTATAAGTGATTATTCCTTAAATGATAATTTTCACAAAATATATGCCTTTATCTAGAGATTTTTACCGAGCTATTTGGGCTGGTGATAATTTCTATCACTAATATTTAAAGATTTAATTTTTTATAACATTTTATTTGTTTTAATATTTTATGTAATTTTGTATATTAAAGGTATATCATGGTCTATAATTGAGCGATCCTTCTAAGATACATTCTCCTCATATATATATAAAAATAGTATATTTTTTATAAATAATTTCAAATATATATAAATACGAAAAATATTTAAATTAATAAAGACTAAAATAACTATTTTTGATTATAAAATTTTTAAAAAATAATACATAAAAATTTTTTTAAAATTTTTAATTATGAAATTTAAATATTTGTATTAAAAAACATTAAATAATTAATTCTATAATTCTAATAATTTATAAGATATTTTAAAAAATAAATGAATATAAATTAAAATTTCTTTTAATAAAAAGATAAAATAATTTATTGTATGATTAAATAAAAGATATTTACAAAAATATTTGAATTAACGAATACACTAGTAAATATTAATATTATTTAAAGTTAAAAATAATATCTTCTTTGATTATAGAAAACTTTTTAAAATATAATTACTAAAAAATTTCAAAATTATGTATTATAAATAAAATATAAAATTGTTCATAAAATTAAAAAAAACATAAATTGATATTTAAAGATAAATACATAGATGTTTGCCCCTACTAAAATTTATAAGAATTAAACAATTGAGTAAAATTTTTACTTTTAGCTTTTAATATTCTGCCTTTATTAAAATAATAACTATACCTTTTTTTAATAATCTTCTCAATTTAAGTTATTTTTAGAATTTTATAAATTATAAATTATGTCAAATAATATGAAATTTTAAGCCTTTAAAATTTTTTCATATCTTTATAAAAATTAATATGATTTCTTAAAAATTTATAAACATAAAATATATATATTTATATTTTTAACATAAAAAGTATTTTATAACTTTTAGGAGAGTGGCTTAAAGACCAATCATATTTTCATATGTGTCTTGCAATATGAAGTTTGCAAATTTTGTAGTCATTTGATTTTTTTTCTAGTTATTAGGCTATACATTAATTTTTTGAATTTATTTATATATTTATTGTTTTTTTAATTTGATAATTAAAAATTATAAGATGTTTTTTTTCATTTGTACCTTGCAACATGAAAATAAACTTGTTGAAAATATTTTTTAATAATAAAAATATGAGTTTTTATGTATTTTATATATTTATTGTTTATTTAATGTTTTGATAACGAAAATTTAAATTATTTTGGGAATTTTAAAACTTCAAAACACTATCGTTCTGTGTTCACTTGTTGTCGAGACTATAGTGACAACTCTAACAAGCATCAAACTCCTCCGTAGTTCGCCTCTCCCTCTTTACCCAGATACATCCTAACCTATTAGTAGAGTAAGCGAGAATTCCTTCAGCTATGAATTTCTTATTTATTTGAGGTATGCTTTATAACCTAACTTTTCATCAATTATTTTAATGCAGGAGTGTGTGTTTGGATTCTGCTGTTTGTTTTTTCGAAATTCTTCTTCTACCCTAAATATTACCTTATATTGCATTTTCCATAGAAATTATATAGTAGATATTTGTGTCTGTATGATAGCATGTAAAGTCAAGTTTTTGCCATAATTATATAAATGGCCGAGGACCCTCCTAAAGCACATAGTATTAATCTAGATGTTCATGGTAAATCATTGCAAGTACCAAAATCATTAATAACCATGGTATGCTTGGATTGCTTATATAAACTGATTCGTATACAAACTTCATGCATGTGTGATATAATGCTTTCTCATTGTCTGGATGTTAATGTTGCATAGTAGGTATGCAAGCTTGATATCCATGTTTATTGCCACTCATACAGTCTTGTGGTTTTGGATGTTAATCACAAAATAGGTGTTGGTATTTGTGTTGAGCAGTGTGCATGGATGTGCAAATTGCTTGTTGGCTATTGGCTATTGTTAAGGATTTAATTGGGAAGTGTCCTAATGCAACCTAAAACTGAGTCAATTAACCTTTTACATGCATGTTTTTTACTATATATATTTATATTATCGTAATCATATAAATAACGTATTTGTAGTAGTTCAATATTTTGAAATATGAATTATGAATTATCAAATAATTATTTTATAATGTTTTCTCTTAAATAATGGAAACTATTCTTTCCAATATTTTATCTTGATTTAATTAATTTTAAAATTTTTCTCTAATCATCATGTAGTCTAAATAATTTTCAACCTAAAACTTTATTAGTTTTATCAATTTGAATAATATCATATGTGAAAAATATATATCAAGATATCATTTTTTAAAGATATTTTGTCAACTCACTTAAAATGAAAATAGATATTTAGTGTGATTTTTCAAAAATTAAAAATTTATTTAATATATTTTCTACATGGTAAATACTTGTAAAAATATTATTTTTCATAATGATATATATTAATATAATAAATAGGTACATTTTTATTTTAAGCACAAAAAAATTAGTTTTCAAATAACTTTATCATATGTAGGTATGTTTACCACATAATTGATTTTCTTATACAAAATATAAAAAATAAAAATAAAAATAAAAAACTATATATATATTTATAAGTATATTATAGGATAAATCGTATGATATATGATGGTAAAAAAATAAAAAAAAAATAGATAAAACATAATAAAAAAGGGGAAATTATGTTAAAAGATTATACAATGAAACTAATTATAATATCACCATTTTTTTTAACTTTTAGGGACCCAAATCAAAATTATTTATGATTTGGGTCATTTTTTTTCCCAAAATCTAAATCCCATAATTACCCTTCTATTATTAGATAATAAATTATATTTATTTATGCATAAACTTGTTATGCTCAAACACTTATTTATGCATGAAATGCTGTGCATAACTTATTTATGCATAAATATTATGCATAAAAATGTTATGCATAATGTGTTTAAGCAAAAACATATTTTTATGCATAATAACACATTATGCATAGTATCATGTTAAATGTATTTCATGTTTATGCATATAGCAAAATGTTATGCATATTGTTTATGCATCAACATGTTATGAATAAAAACATGTTCATGCATTAAAATGTTATGCATCTTCTATTTATGCATAAACATATAATGCACAAACACATTATGCATAAAATTATCATGCATATAAACACAATAAGTAAACATGTATCATCCATTCACTTATCTGTCAAATTGTCTTATAATTATATAAGTGTTCCTACATTATGTTAATTTTAATATATATAATTCTTTGTATCTCTAATATGTCTATATTTGTAATGCTAGGAATCTGTAATTATAGCTTGCTTCACATCTATATTTCCTAGTTGAATACTTTGTATGATATGTTTTCTAGTCGAAATTTATCTTTGTTCATGTCTGAATTCATTATTAATTTATTTGCCAAGAGTTCTTGGAATTAGATCTTCATTCCATTACTATTTTCATTCTTTTTTATTATAATATTCAAATTTTGAGTCGAATCACAGTAGAAATTTCTCTTTGATCTTCATTGAGAAGTGAGAAGCTTACTCCTTCAAACTTTCAATTCCTTTCTTTTTGACTTCCCTTTCATGTCCATCCACATTCACGTGGTTTGATCCCTTCATCTAGTAATAGCGTGATATCTTTTAATTTTTAGTGTGCTAATAAATGCTTTGTTTCTTCATGTAGATTCTACAAATGCATTGCCTCTATATTCATGATATTTTATCTTTGCATATTCATCTTTTATTAATTTTATTTAATTATTAGTATTATTTTAATTCATTGTATGTTTCATTCAGAATTATGATTGAGCATTATTATTTGCAAATATAACAATGCAAAATGAGTTCAGATCATCAGTGGATGTACAAAAGTTTTATGAATGGAATTTTGAATCAAGATTTTTTGAGTGGGCTAGGAACTTTCATCAACTTTGCATGTAGTTAACTAAGATGGATGGGAGGAAATAAAATTAAGTGTCCATGTAATAACTACAAGTGTTAAAATATGTCATTTTGTGATGAAAACACTATAAGATGCCAAGTGGTTAAATATGGCTTTGTACCAAATTATTTTGTTTGGATTTATCATGGGAAAAGTATAATGACTTTGAACATTGACTGAAATGAGGGTAAAGAATCATATGCATGTAGTGAAGTAGTATCAAACACATACCATAGAATGACCATGGAAGCTACTGATAGTGAATTGAATATGGATTACATGGATGAACCACCTAATCCTAAAGCTTAAAATTTTTTGATATGCTTAAAGTTATAAAAAATGATTTGTTGCTTAATTGTAAAATACATTCGCAATTGTCACTTGTGGCTCGACTTATGGGCAAAAAATTAGAAAATCATATGTCTGAGAAATTATTTGATCAGGTGATAGAACTCATGAATGAGATTATTCCAGATAATAATTTGGTCACTAATAACTTTTACAGCACTAAGAAGTTACTATGAGGTATGAGGGTACTAGTTGAAAAAATTGATTGTTTTTTCAATGGATGTAAGTTATATTGGGGTGTTGATAGTAATTTAATTAGATGTAAGTTTTGTGATCAACCTCAGTTTAAGAAGGTGCTTCTTGTTGGAGATATGCGACAAAAGATGAAAGTTGCATTTAAGAAGATGTATTACTTTCCTTTAATTCCTTGATTGTAGAGACAATATGCATCAAATGCTACATCACATGATATGAGGTGGCATTCTGAGCATGAGGTTGAAGAAAGGGTGATGCATCATCCATCAAATTCACTTGCTTGAAAGCATTTTAATCATATACTTTAAGATTTTGTAGCTGAAAGTCAAAATGTGAGATTGGATCTCTACACTGATGGTTTCAGCCTTTTGGCCAATCTGTACAATAGTATTCAACATGGCTAGTGATAGTGACACCTTATAATTTGCCAACATGGTTGTGTATAAATAAGAAATATATGTTTCTATCAATATTGATTTCAGGGCCAAAAAATCCGAAAGAAATATTGGATGTTTTTTTATAGCCTTTTATAATAGAGTTAAAAAATTTGTGGGATGGTGGCTTGAATACATATGACATCTCAAAGAAGCAAAATTTCATTATGCGGGCAACCCTTATGTGGATGGTAAGTGATTTTTATGTATATACAATATTGTCTGGTTGGAGTAGTACCTTTGAGATTTCTACCTACAAATCATTCATTTCACAAAAATAGAACTACATTTCATAAAAATAAAATAGTGATAATAGTGTACCAGTTGTTGGTTCATTAAAAGAGATTTTGATAGAGATTCAGAGTTTGGGTCTGAAGATGTTAACTAAAATAGATGTTACTAAAACTAATGGAGCAATATGCAAAATATTTGGCGGGAGGAAACACAGTATTTTTTGGGACTTGCCCTATTGGAAGTCCAATTTAATCCATCAAATATTGGTTGTGATGCATATTGAAAAAAATCTATTTGACAATATTTTCAACACTATCCTTTATGTAGAGAGAAAAACAAAGGACACTTTAAAATCAAAACAAAAGTTAATTATTACTATTGGAATCCTAAATTGAAACTAAACGATGTCACAAGAAAATTCCCTAAAGCTTGTTACACACTTGATAAGAAGGGAAGGCATACATTCGATTAATGGGTTAAAAATTTGAAATTCCCTAATGGATATATTTCAAATATGAGAAGATGTGTAGATAATGAGAATCTTAAGTTATTTGGAATGAAAAGCAAAGACTATCATGTATTTATGTAGAGATTTACCAATTGCTTTCTGTGAATTACTTCTCCTAAATGTTTGGAGGGTCCTTATAGAACTTTGTATCTTCTTCAAACAGCAAACTACAATAACAATCAAAATAGATGACATGGTGAGACTAGAGAATGACATATTCTCATTCTTTGTAAGCTATTTTTCTATCCATAAATGTAAGAAAGTAAATCAATCAATCTATGTGTTGACAGATTCTTATACCTAGTCCAGCTGCCTAATTTTGTTGATTTTTGCTGGTAATATCTGATTTTTTCTTCACATCTGGCTCCTCCCAATACTTAAGCCACTCAGGCCAGTCGTCCTCGGATATAAAAACATGCATTTCTTTTATATTCTTCAATTTATGGATAAAATCCGAATACCATTGAGCAATTTTGATCTCCTATAATGATTTCATCTTTCCATCAAATTTGTGTGCCCATGTACACTGATTCTATATATAGAAAAATAACAAAAAATTTATATTAACAATAATAACATAATTATTTTCTACTTGAATAATAACTAACATAATAGTTAAGTAATTATATAATTATTTTTCAATACTTTTGTTTTGTTATATTTACCTGCAAGTCATTAAAATAAGACTCTTTTGTCGATTCAGAAACTTTCTTCCAGAAGAATGCTTTAGAATCAGCTATTTTTTTGAAAGACTTTGTAATTATAGTCGAACACTTGTGAGATGGAATAAATCTGTACAAATAAATAAATAACATTGAAAATATGCAAATCATAACAATATAAAAAAAACCACTGACAGCAACATCAAAATTTTTTTTTCAAGTCAGATTTACATATTTCTTTTACCTCCCATCCACAATCTCAATTACTAACTTTGCATTGACTGAAGAGGAAGGCACAAAATTTGATGATGTCGTTGGTTTTGTAAATGGGAGAACTATCAGTGTAAAATGTGGTGTAGAAGATAGAGATAGATCAAAAGTGTGTGAAGGAAGCATAATGGTTGGTGGACCTATATCTGATAATGGTGATAGTAGAGGTCTCAATGATGGTGATGGTGATAGAAATGAAGATGGTGATTGTGATGTTGAAGTCTAGATATGGTGGGTATGAGATGGTACTGATTTTGCAACATGATGTAACATACTAGATGAATTTGGTTCATTTCTCCATCCATGCCCACCTCCTCCATGGCCAAGTCCTTTAGGAACCATCTACTGTACAAAATAAAACATAGGACAATTAAAAGAGATATGATGAACAAGCATGTATTTTTGAATAAAACTCACCGATAGATTTCAACAAAATATAGAAAGTCTTTAATAGTTTAATATTATAATAAATTATAATAGTTTAATTATCAGCATCATTGTCATCCTTCAATGCATCTTCTCATATTTCATCTAATTCCGATAGAAGTGCGAACTCATCTTCAGATAGAAATTCATCATCTTCAATTTCTATTAGGACACCATTTGAGTCACATCAATTTTTTAGATCTTCATCTACATGCATAGGCTCAATATTATTTATGTCATCTTTTTGGAATGCCAGTGCAATATCTAAGTTTGCACTTCTCTGTTGAGATGTTGGTACTTCAAAATTTGAGCGAGCTTAGATTTTGTAAATCTCTCATCAATCACTCTTATCATGCAATAAACTCGGATATGTATAATAATATACTTGAGCTGCTTGAACTTCCATAATAAATAGCTCATATTTGATTTTATCTACCTTTATGGTTAACATCCACTAGCTTATAATCTGAATGAATCTTTGTGCCCACATTTCATGTAGGATCAAACCACATGCACTTTAATAATATTATCCTATTATTTTTGAGCCTAGGATATTCGAACTCAAAAACTTCTTTGAGTTGACCATAATAACATGAGTCTTTAATACATATACCACTATTCATTGTTGTTTTAGAAGAGTCATGCTCAATTGTATGAAATTTATATCCATTAACAAAATGCCCAGGATAGGTTGTCACATATCTACTTTGGCCTTTACTTAGATTCTAAATAAAAATATTTGAATCTCCATTTAAAGGATCAATTGTTTGTGACATAAAGTAAAAAAAAAAGATATTAACAAATAAAAGATACTAATAAATTAAATAATTCAAAAATTTAAAATTTAATAATTCTCACATATTTTTTGAACCAATTCACAAATTAAGTTTCTAACATATAATTAACATCATTGTTGGAAATTACTAGTTGCCTATATTTTAACTACCCAATATAAATACTGCACAAATATAAAAAGAGAGAGAATTATGTATATCAATTTTAAATAATTCCTATTAAAGATAAAATTAAATTATGATTAAACCTACAACCATTTTATGCATACATACTCAATGTATGATGCAACCTCCTCATAATTAAGTAAAACGTAACTCCAGGTTGCTTTATACTCTACACCTATCATTCATCTTTTTATTTCTCTTACAAATGCTCTTCCAAGGTGCTTGAAGATAGATAGTTTGTCCACAGAATCATTTTCTGTAGCATTTGATGCATATACTCTCTGTAATCAAGGAATTAATGGAAAATAATACATCTTCTTAAATACAACTTTCAATTTTTTTCACGTATCTACAACACGAGGTACCTTCTTAAATCAAAGATGATCACAAAACTTACCGCTAATTAAATCACTATCACCACCCCAATGTAACGTACATTCATTGAAACAACAATCAATTTTTTCCATGTGTAAAATCATTCCTAGTAGTAGCTTCTTAGTATTATAAAAGTAGTTAGTGATCAAATTATTATCCGGAATAATCTCCTTCATCAGTTCTGTCTCCTGATCAAATAATTTCTCAGACAAATGATTTTCTGACTTAATGCTCATAAATAGAGCCAAAATTGACAATTTTGAATGTGTTTTACAACCAAGCCACAACTCTTTATTTGTAGTTTTAAGCATTTCATAAAATTTCTGAGCTTCAAGATTAGGTTGGTCATCCACATAATTCATTTTAAAGTCAGTACCAGCAACTTCCGTGATCATTCTATGGTATGTGTTTGATGATTCTTTACCACAAACAAATGATTCAGTACCCTCCTTTTGGTCAATGTTCAGAGTCATTGTACTTTCCCCATGATAAATCTATAATTTGGCACAAAGCCATATTTAGCCAAATGGTATCTTATAGTATTTGCATCATGAAAAGGGATATTCTAATACTTGTGATGATTATATGGAAACTTAATTTTTTCTCTATCCATCCATCTCTATTGACTACATACAAAATTGATGAAATTTTCAAAATTCCATTCATAAACCTTTTGTACATTCATTGATGATTTGAACTAATTTTCCCTTGTTTTATTTACAAAAAATAATGCTTAATCATTATTTTGATTTAATCATTCTATTACTTCAAAATATAATAATAATTAAATAAAATTACTTACAAATGTATATTTAAAATTTAAATATCATGAATATCGAGACAATGTGTTTGCAGATTCTATATGAATAAATAAAGCAATTTTTAGCACAATAAAGATTAATAGATATCATGGTAATACTAGATAAAGGGAGCAAAATATGAAAATGCAAAAAAAAATGAAAGCAAAAAAGAAAGACATTTAAAGTTTGAAGGCGGAAGGGAGAGAGAAAGAGAGAGAAGGTGGGGGAGAGAGAGGAGCAGAGAAATGGAGAGATGGGGAGAGAGAGAGAGAGAGAGAGAGAAGAGAGAGAGAGAGAGAGAGAGAGAGAGAGAGAGAGAAAGAGAGAGAGAGAGAGAGAGAGAGAGAGAGAGAGAGACGGGAGAGGGATAGGAAGAGAGAGAAAGGGGGAGAGGGGGAAAGAAATGGAGATAGAGGGGGAGAGAGAGAGAGGGAGAGAGGGAGAGAAAAGAAGAGAGAGAGAGAGGCAGAGAAAATGAGAGAAGGGGAGAGAGAGAGAGAGAAAGGGGAGATGGAAAGAGAAATGGCGAAAGGGAGAGAGAGGGAGAGAGAGAGAGAGAGAGAACAAGCAAGAAAGGAGAGCGAGAAAGAAAATAACAATAGAGAGTGTGTGTGTGACATAGAAAGAAAAAGACGAAGAGAGTGACATGAAAAGAATTAGAGGGAGAGAGAGACATAGACAGAGAATGCAGTGTTAGAATGAGGAATTACATAAAAGAAAAAAAAAATCCTTCTGATAAACTTATCAAATATTAGATCTTTTGTTATACATAAGTTCATATATGAGCCTGAGGCCCTAGGGCTAAGATTATGAAAGGGTATGACCCTTATTTGTATTATACCATATATGAGCCTAACCAATGGACACTCTCATGCTATGTGCTTACATATTGTTGATATTATATCTTTTGTCATTAAATTTCAAGTTAGTGCAACAAATTAGTATTATCTCATATATAATTATATGTTAGTATACATATAGTAAATTTAGTTATAAATAGTTACATATAGGTAAACATATAGTTATATATAGATATATGCATACAAGTAGTTATAAGTAGATATAGATAAATGTATACAAAGTTATAAACAATTAAATAGATTTACATATATCTATACATATATGTATACATAAGAAAAAATAAAGTTATATTTATTTATATATAAGTTTTTATAGTTATACAAATATTTATATATAGTTATACACATATAGTTAAATATTATGTTGTATGTTTTTATACATATAAATATAAATATAGTTACATTTGATTATACATATAGTTAGACGTATAGTTAAACTTAAATTTATACATGTATGTATATATATTTTTTCATATAATTTTATTAATGTATACCTATTTACAAATTAGTTATATTTAATCATATAAAGTATTCTATAATTATACAAATATTTATATATAGCTATACACATATAGGTAAACATAATGTCGTATGTTGTTATAAATTTAATTATAAATATAGTTACATGTGGTTATATATATAGTTACACATATTGTTATAGTTAGATTTATACATGTAGGTATATATATTTTTTCATATAATTTTATATATTTATACATATAATTATGTAAAGGTATAGATATAGTATAATGCATTTTTATATACAAATATATACAAATATATATTAAATATAAGTTGTAAATTATATATTTAAATATAGTTATGTATAAAGCTTTTATAGTTATACATATAAAAAGATACAATTATTTATAGTTATATGTTATTATACATATAGTATATATGGCTATATTCATACAAATAGTTATACATAAATATATAAAGTAATGAACAAATATATAGATTTACATATATGTATACATAGTTTCAAATATAGTTATATTTAATTATATAGAATGTTATATAGTTATACTAATATATATATATATATATATAGTTATACACATATATTTAAACATATTGTTGTATGTTATTATACATATAATTATAAATATAGTTACATGTTATTAAACATATAGTTACACATAGTTATACTTATATTTATACATGTAGTTATATATATATATTTTTTATATAATTTTATATATGTATACATATAGTTACCTATAGGTATATAAATAGTAAAATACATTTTTATATACTAATATATAAAAATGTATATTAAATATATGTTGTTAATTATATTTTAAATTATAGTTATGTATACTATTATATAGTTATACATATAGTCAAAGTCAATTATTTATAGTTATATGTTCTTATACCTTTGTGATCCAATGGCAAAAAGACACAAAACAGAAAACAAACAAGTTCTGCTTACATCAGATCAGAATAAAGTAAATACAGTCTTGTATTTCATGCGTGCAATTTATAAATATAAATACAATTTGAATCCCCCTAGAAACACATGATGACATCCACATAACAGAACAAAACTCAAACAAAATAGGTAAAGATTAGATCCACATCCATATATGTCAACAAAGTTTGTCTTATCCTGCTAAAATTGTTTATGAGTTGCTGGTAATATAATTGGAAAGACAATCAAGACCTTCGTAGAGCCCCTCGCCAGAGGTAGCACAGGTGCTTTGAATGTGGCAATGGTGTTGGCAAAGAAAGTGAAGTCTTCGCTAGTCAGTAATTTCAGCTGCATTACTCACATTGAGAAGATATTACTTATTGGAAAACACCAGCAAAACTTTATCTCGAAGCTTTTGCTCGTTTAGCATCCTATGCAACTCATCTCTGGCTTCAACAACTTGATCTCTGTCATTGCTGTCCACCACAAATATAAGACCTTGGGTATTTTGGATGTAATGCCTCCAGAAAGGGCAAATCTTGTCTTGACCCCCAACATTCCACAGAGTGAAATTGATGTTTTTGTATTCAATAGTCTCTACATTTTAGAAAATAGTAGGAATTGTGGTGAAAATTTCATCAAGCTTCAACTTATACACAATGGTTTCTTACCGCCAGCATCAAGACCTAGCATCAAAATCCTCATCTCCTTATTGGCAAACAGCCTGCTAAATAACTTTGTGAACGTAAACCCCATTTCTTCCACTAAATCTAAATCCCTTTGTCGTATGGCAGTAAAGAGATCTAATGAGAAAAATAAACAGAATCAATAGACCTCAAGAGATGGTCACCAGAGAGGGTGTTCAACCTCTATATGTTCTTATACCTATAGTATATATAAATAAAAATAGAGTTATATATAGTTTACATATAATTATATATAGATATATTCATACAAGTAGTTATAAGTAAATATATATAAATATATACAAAGTTATAAATAAATATATAGATATATAATATGAATACATATATGTATACATAGATTCAAATATAGTTATATTTAATTATATAGTTATATACATATAGTTATAAATATGTATGTAGGTAAAGATATAGTTATATATAACATTTTTATAGTTATACATTTAGTAAAATACAATTAAATATAGTTATATATTATTATACATATGATATATTTTGTTACAAATATAGTTATATAGAATTACTCATATAGTTATCAAATTTTATATTTTTAAATAAATAGTTATATATAGTTATTAATATAGTTATAAAAATTGTTTACATAGTTATAAATATAGTTAAATATAAATTATGAAAGTATTATATAGTTATACAAATATTTATGAAATAGTTATCATATATTATGATAACAACACACTCTTAAATGCACAATTGAATTACACCACTATAGAGAAAGAACTTGTAACAACAATCTTTTCTTTTGCCAAATTAATATCATATTTATTAGGAACCAAAGTTATAGTATATACTAAATATTCTATAATCAAATATCTCATAGAAAAGAAAGATATCATCCCTAGATTGATTTGATGGATTTTACTATTACAATAGTTTGAACTAGAGATATTAGATAGAAAATGTACATATTATCAACATTGAAAATAGCTTATCAAGACTAGAAAAATAAGATAGAAGAGTTTTTGAAGAAGATATTAGATTGATTTTTTATTTGAACAAATTATAATATTGAAATAAAATATAACTCCTTTGTATGTAGTATTGAATGAACCTTATCATTGCAAGTAGTACTCTGATTAAATTTTGAGGCAAAGTGTTATAGATGGAAGATTAATAGTATCTTGCAATAATGTCACTTTTTTCTCCTATTCTCACGAATTTGTGGACCATTTTAATATTTATGTGCTCATGTATTTCTCTTCTCAAAATTAATCTTGATATTTACATATATATGCATAAATATATATGTGCATATACACTACCCTATACACACACACACACACACACATTTATACATCCATATACATTACTATACATTATATATCAGCATACACATTTTTGTACTTTGTTATATATTCACACATGTATCTACATTTTCAAAGTAGTGTGTATATACTTGTATGCATGCATATACTACAATACACCCACACAAACACACACATATACCTATATACATACTGTATTTTTAAAGTTACACATGAAACTATTATACATATATGTTTGTGTGTGTGTGTGTGCGTGTGTGTGTGTGTGAAGCATATTAATGCCTAAAATGAAATTATGAATTATATATATGAGCCTCTATCTTATTCAAATAGTTGTTTTTTTTTAATATTTATATTAAAATAACTATCATTATACTCATATAAATAAATGAAGTTGGCATATTTGTAAATTATTTTGTTTTTACAATTATGTTAAAAATGAAAATATAGTTCATAAATAAATAATTTTGTTTTTGTTTTTCTATATAATTTTTTATTAAAATATTAATGCCTATGATAATTTTCTTCCTATTATTTATTGTGTTTTATAAATTTTAGAACCATTAAATTTCAAACAAATATATTGTAGTGCATATAAATACATGCCTTTAATGTTTTGTAAAAAATTAATTATTTCTTTAATTATGTTCAAACAAAATAGATTACCATATAAATACATGAGTATATTTTTCTACAAGTAATTATCTTTTTAATTTTTTCAAAATATATAAATGACCAGATAAATATATGAATTTGTTTTTTTAAATAATTATTTTTATATTTTATTTTAAATTTTATTTTAAATTTAATACATTACAATGTTTTTTTTGTAATTAATAAATACATTTCAAACATTGTTAATTTTATAATAAATATTACATATTGCATATTATGAGGTTCAAATTTTATTTTGTAAATAAATTTTAATTTTAAAGTTTTATCTTTGTAAATTGAAACAACATCACATATATATTTTAGAATTTTTTTATAATATTTATTACACAAACATATTGTTATTTGTTTTGAAATTTACAACTTGAATTTTAACAAATGAACATTTTATTAGAAATCAATTTTAATTAAATGATATTATGTGAAACAAAAATACAAACCCTAACCATATTAAATCATAATCATTATACAGCCATATAAAAATATAATAAAATTACATTTAAGGTTTACAAAATTATATTTAAGTTCCTAAAATATATGGAAAAATGATAAAGATTTATATAATATCCAAAAAAATATGTATGAATGAGATGAATGATATGAATGGATATTAAGTTTCTAAAGCATGTAGTTATGCATGTTTTAGATGTAGTTATATATAGTTTTTCATGTAATTATATATATTTAGACATATGCTATGTATAGGTTTTGATGCAGATAAATAAATTTATATATAGTAATATGTTGATATACATATTGTTAAATACATTTATATATAGTTATATACCTATATATATATATATATATATATATATATATATATATATATATATATATATATATATATATATATATATATATATATGTATGTATTAAATATATGTTGTTATATTTATATATAGATATGTTTATGTATACTATTTTTATAGTTATAGATATAGTAAAATAAACTTATATAAGAATTTCGAATTATATCACATATGCAAATTGATATATAGTTATGTTTATATACACTTATATAAAATACACTTATGTTTATGTATGTTGTTTATGTATACTATTTATATATAGTTATGTATATTGATGTATATATCAAATCGACATACCTTATACTATTTATGCATACTATTTATGGTTACTGTTTATATATAGTTATGTATATTAATGTAGATAAATACATTTTATATAGTAATATGTTGATATACATATTATTAAATACATATACATACATACATACATATATATATATATATGTATGTATGTATGTATATTAAATATATGTTGTTATATTTATATATAGTTATGTTTATGTATACTATTTTTATAGTTATAGATATAATAAAATACACTTATATAAAAAATTTGAATTATATCACACATGCATATTTATGCATAGTTATATTTAAATACACATATATATAATAGACTTATATTTATGTATACTATTTATGTATACTATTTATGTATACTATTTATGTATATTATTTATATATAATTATGTATTTTGATGTAGATATCACGTCGGCATACCTACTGTGGACCATCAACATCTACACAATGCGAACACATTATAACACAAATGCATGAAGTATATATACGAATAAGTTTATATATGCAATCCAAGCTTACCATAGTGATTGATGAAGAAGAATTTCGAAATAAAAAATAATAGAATCAAAACACACACTCTTGCATTAAGATAATCGATGAAGAAATAAGGTAGAAAACATACCTTAAATCAATAAGAAATCTTGCTTATATTACTCTCTTCACTTAGGTTTTGATGTGTCAGTGTTGAGAAATAGAGGCGGATTGCGGGGGACATAGCCGCTTAGCTTGTTAGAGTTTTCTCTCGCATCTCGACAATAAGTGATTATATATATTACCAAAAAATTAAAATTGTTACTTATAAAAACATTAAATAAACAATATATATATATATATAATACAAAAAGGCTAATTTTTTTTATTTATTATGCCAATTTTTTCAACAAAATTCATGTGCGTGTAGCAAGGTACACATGAAAAACAAATACTTTATACGTTTTATTATAAAATTAATTAAACAATAAATATATAAACAATTTAAAAAAAATATATGTTTAGCCTTATTAAAAAATATCAAATAGCTACAAAATTTACAAACTTTATATAATAAGACATATATGAAATGATGATTTGTCTTCTAGCCACTCTCCTAAGAGTTATAAAATACTCTTAATGTTAAAAAATATATAAATATATATATTTTATGGTGATAAATTTTTAAAATTCATATTAATTTTTATGCAGATAATATGAAATAATTTTAAAGGCATAAAATTTCATATTATTTGATATCATTAATAATTTTTAAAAATCAAAAATTACTTAAAGTGAGAAGATAATTAAAAAAAGTTATTTTATTATTTTAATAAATACTGAATTTTAAAAGCTAATAGCAAAAATATTACTCAATTGTTTAATTATTATAAAATTTTGTAGGGGCAAACATCTATATATTTATTCAAATTTTCTATTAATTATTTTAAAAAAGTTTCCTATTATCATAAAATTTTTTTTTACTTATAATAATATTAATACTTACTAGTTTATTCATCAATTCAGATATTTTTAAAAATATTTTCTATTTAATCATACAATGACTTATTTTATATTTATATTAGTTGAAATTTTAATGTATATTAATATAATTTTTAAAATATCATAAAAAATTATTATACTTATAAATTAATTATTTAATGTTATTTTAATACACATTTTTAAGTTTCTTAATTAAAAATTTTACAAAATTTGTATGTATAATTTTTTTTAAAAATTATACATCATAAAAATAGTTATTTTTGTCCTTGTTAATATAATTTTTTTGTATTTTTTTATTTTTTAAATTATTTATTTATAATATTCTTTTTTTTATAATTTTACGATGAGGTTGTATCTTTCAAAGATCACTCATCTATAGACCATTATCAAACATTAAATAATCAAAATTTAATAAAATATTAAAAACTAATAATAAATTAAAACAAATTAAATAATTAAAGATTGTCTAGGGAAATTCTGTCGCTAAATCTGTCACTATATTTTGGATGTAATTAGCTAAAAAAATTCCATCACTAAATCCATCACTATATACAGATGAAATTTTTTTGGAAAATTTCATCGTTAAATCCACCGCTGTATTCCAGATGTAATTAGCTAGGAAAATTTCGTCGCTAAATCCATCGCTATATTTTGGATGTAATTAGCTTGGGAAATTCCATCGCTATAATCTAGATGTAATTATGTTGAGAAATCCTGTCGCTAAATCATCGCTATATTCCAGATTTTATTAGCTAGGAAAATTCTGTCGCTAAATCCATCGTTATATTTCAGATTTTATTAGCTAGGGAAATGCATCGCTAAATTCGTCATTAAATCCGTCACTATATTCTAGATCTTATTAGCTAGAGAAATTCATTCACTAAAAACATCGCTATATTCTAGGTTTTATTAGCTAGAGGAATTCCATCACTAACTCAGTCGCTATATTTTAGGTTTTATTAGCTATGAAAAATTTCATCTCTAAATTCGTCAGTATATTCCAGATTTTATTAGCTAAGGAATTACCTTCACTAAATTCGTAGCTAATATCCCTGCTTTCTTGAGTGAAATTTTGGACAATATTCTATCGCTAATCCATTTCAAATTTTATTTCATTGAAAAATCATAAATTCCATGTTATTCCCTAGCTAATCCCTTGTTATTTAGCTAGGGATTAATCCCTAGCTTAAATTCCTTAGCTAAATGAATATTTTCTTGTAGTGATATATATATGTAACACTTTTATAAATATTATATAGTATATTATATCACATTAATATAAACATTATAAATATTATATATTTATATAAAAATTTATATGTTATATAAATGTTTATAAAATGGATAAATATTTTATATGTTATATAAATATTATCTAAATGTTTGTTTATAAACATTATACATATGTATAAATATTTATATATAACATTATATGTTTATCTAAGCATA
Source organism: Sapria himalayana (assembly GCA_029783825.1). NCBI lineage: Eukaryota > Viridiplantae > Streptophyta > Magnoliopsida > Malpighiales > Rafflesiaceae > Sapria > Sapria himalayana. The sequence goes on along the minus strand of JAREIK010012248.1, from coordinate 5,782 downwards.
TCATGTTTATATATAATGTTATACATTTATATTTATTAAAGTATAGATATATATTTTGTATTGTCATACTATTATATAAATGTATAAAAGTTTATATATAATGTTATTTTTTTATAATAATTTTAAAGACAATCAAATAGAACCCATATATTTCAACCACAATAATTTGATCTCTCGTCCTTCTTTGAGAAATCAAATTTAATTAAGTATTTCTAGTCATATTACTATTGATGTATCACAATAAAATATAATCTATTAAAAAATAAAATATAATTATCGCAAAAACAACATCATTAAACAAAATCATTATATAATATATATTAGTCATATAAATTTTAAATTTCTAAATAACTTGATTCATAAATTCATGATATGACTTAAAAAATAATTTAAATTAGGCTTCAATTTTATGCAAATGCTTTTAAAATCAATATATAATTGCAACTAATAATGGCAGGGTGGTTTGGTTTGTAGGGTATTGAATTCAAAACTACTTGAATATTGCGAGTTCGATCCTAATTCCTAACTAGCTATCAATATCATCATTTGTTTGGGCAAGAATTAATTCCTCTTATGTTCAGGTATATTGCCCTAGGTCAGATACTTCCCAATTGCACACACACACACCCACGCACACACATATATATCTATATTCATACATACATACATACATACATATATATATATATATATATATATATATATATATATATATTATATATGTATGTATGTATGTATATGTGTGTATATATACACATATATATGTCTATATACACACATATACATACATATATATATATATATATGTCTACACACACACACACATATATATATATATCTATATACCTAATATATATATATATATATATATATATATATATATATATATCTATACACGTACATATATACATATCTATATACATATCTATATACATATGTAAATATAATCTTTATATCTATACATATAAATATATATATTTATTTATTTATTTATATTTATATACAAACATATATATATCTATATACATACATATAATCTATGTTAATGTCAATTCAATTTAAGCAATCAATATTGATAACTATAATAAAAAATGGCATTTAATCAATCAATTGAGCTTGGTTTGTGGTAAACATGTATTAGTACTCAATGCACAAGTTTCTTGACTAACATAAGGTTAGAAAGAGGTATATAAATATATCTCTCAACAATCTTACCATTGATATATCAAAGAGGTCATATATAATTGTCATGAACCCGAGACTTATTGCTTTTGAGCGAATAAATGTATCATCACATCAAAACATGATTTCTTTTTATTTTAATTTAAGTAAAGCAGTCAATATCAATGGACTATCATTAAAAATGGAATTGAATTCATCCGTTGAGCTTGAATATAAAGTAGAGTACAATAGTGTGTATTTCGAGGAGAGATGTGAAGGAAAGGTACCTGAAGAATGTTCTCCAGCTTCCTGGATACAAAGTTAAGAACTCCATGAGACTTACCATGTGAATAAAATTTCGAATCATTTTCTCTTTAAAATGTAGATTGTATTTTAAAAAATAATACTACCTGCGAGTAAATTCTCTAGGCTACTTCCAGCTGGAACATCTCCTCATCAAATGCATAAAAAGTTTTCGAAACTTTAGGTGCACTGGCAAACTGCACTAACCTTCAATGAAAAGTGGCAATCAACTTTGGTTAGAAAAACAATTGGTGGGTCTTGTTTGTAACCTTTTGAGTGTTCCTTTGGTAAAGTAAGTTTCATGATCTTAGAATTGATCTGCTTTGATCTCGATTGAAGAGCCTGCAAGACCTCTCAGTGATTCTATGACTTTCAACTAACTCACAAATGACTTTAAAAGACTTGTATCGAGCTTCTCTGTCTTCCCATTGCTCTTAATGAACAAAGAACCCCTACGATGAATAAAAAATCATTGAAGATATACATTTCATATATATCTAGGAGAAGGAAAAAAAGATATGAAAGATAGAGAAAGATTATATATGCACACCGTTATAAGATATGTCATCTTATAGATAAAAAATAAATAATGATGTGATTTAGGTGATTGTGGGCAGCAAACAGCTATTCTATGGGGTCTGTATTTGCATCATTTCTTCACTCCAATATATGTACTTTCCCTTATTTCAATAAGTTTTTTTATTCATTTATACTTATAGAAAATGAGAATATTAAGCGTGTGGTGCAGATCCAGGAAAAAGCAAAAATAAAAAAAAATGAAAAGAGATGATCAAATCTAATTTTGAATATTATGGTGCAAGTCTAAAAAATATGCATAGTTACATAGGTCCAATTGAGATTAAAAAAAAGAATAGCTAAATTTGTAGAATTCAAATTCCAAATTAGAAATAAAACTCAATGAAAAATATAGTAGTGATTAGCTGAGAAGAAAAAGAAAATGCAGATATGATACCATCAAGACTAAAACCAATTCTAAAATCCAAGACAAAGAAGATTAGTTTCTAAGAAATGCTCATATTCTTCTAACATAAACTCAAATGTAAAGTCAGATGAACCACATGATAATCATTCACAAATAAAGAAACTATGATTTGTTTGGAATCATAAACTAGATTACCAGTTAATGATAGATTGTACACCGACAACCTGCATCGTAGCGATATTCAAGTGAAACAGATACATCACATTAGAATCAGTTGATGAACTTGAGTTACTTTGTATTGAAACTAAAAGATCTAGCACAGAATGTCATCTGCGGTTCATATTTTATCATTAATACCAAATAGATCAAATTTAACTTTAGAAAAGTTAAATTTGATCTCTCATGGTGTTTTTTTCTTTAGTTACAGAAGCACAAAACAATATGCATACTTTTTTTTTCTTAAGTTATATAAGTAGAAAACAATAAGCATACATTTTGTATTTGAAATCCATAAAACCCAAAAAATTAATCATTAAAAAGAACAAAGTTTACACTAACCATATGATGTTTCACTCATAGTGAAGAGTCAAAATCATATAAGTGATGTTAAAATAGAAAAAAGAAGAAAAAAAATTAGGGGAAAATGAAAATAAAAATTAAAACCTATTAATCTGTATCAACCAAACTCTGCCAGTGGAAACAAATTAAGAGAAAGAAATGTAATTAGTATTCTGAAGGAGAAGAGCATTATTAATCTTACTTGGTAACAAGAAGAGGTAATCTTATGAGTTGCACGTGCTCAAGTAGTCTCGTTTCACTTCTCCTCTCTTCCTCTTCACAAAGATAAAAAGGTTTAAGTGCTTGAATGCCTTAGTATTTTTATATTATCATGGAAACTATAAATAAAAAAATGAATGTAAATATAAAAAAAACAAATATATACAAGCAAAGTAAAAATATAAAAATTAAATAATATAAATAAAAAAAAAGAAATAGATTTTTATTTAACCATAAATGATATTATTTAATAAATAAAAAAATAATATATTATAATTAATTAATACACCACACACACACACACACACACACACACACACACACACACACTATTATGGTTATAAATTTTTATGAATTCAATTTATTTTTTATGAATATAATATGAAATAATTATATAGGCATTAAATTTAATATGATTTGATATAAAAGTATAATTTATAAAATTCTAAAAATTACTTAAAGCGAGAAGTATAATAAAAAAGTTATATTTATTATTTTAATAAAAATGAAATATTATAAGAATATAGAAAAGGTCTTATTCAATTGCTTAATTCTTATAAATTTTAGTAGGGACAAAAAATAAAATTTAACTTCAAATCAACTTGAGGTAAGTTTGGTAGTACTTTTCAAATGTGTTTATAGGGATAAAAAAAATTTTAAGTATTTTTAGGACAAGGACAACAAAATTTCATTTGTAATATTTTAAATAACTCTTTTAAAATCCGGAAAAAAATACTTTAAGCGTTCTTTTAATAACCACACTGACAAATTTATTTTTTAAATCATCAAGATTGTTTTTGATGTAATTAAAACATCTATGTATCTATCTTTAAATATCAATTTATTTTTTAAAAATTTTATGAAAATTTTCAATTTTTTTATAATTCAAAAATTTCAAATCTTCTACAAAATATTTTTTTTTTAAATTCCTATAATCATAAAAAGAGTTTTTGTGTTGAAAAATATAAATATTTACTTGTTTATTCGTTAATCGAGATATTTTTATAATTTTTTTTTTTAAATCATACAATTAAATATTTTAGCTTTTTATTAGTAGTAATTTTTATATATGTTTATTTATTAATTAAAATATCATAAAAAATGATTATAATTATATAATTATTATTTAATGTATTTTAAATACAAATATTTAAATATCATAATTAAATTTTTCGGAAAAATATTTTGTATAATTTTTTTAAAATTTTATAATCATAAAAATAGTTTTTTAGCCTATATTAATACGAATTACTTATTTATAATATTGAGTTATAATAATTATATGAGAAGTTGTTTTCAAGGATTGCTCATCCATAAACCATGACATACCTTTAATATACAAAATTATATAAAATATTAAAAAAAAAAAATAAAAACAATTAAATCATTAAAGATTTGCGATGAAAATTACACAAGTCAAAATAGCTAGAAAAAAATTCATAGCTAAATGCATATATTTTGTGAAACATATCATTTAAGGAAAAATCGCTAGTAATTAAATATAAAATCATTAAGAAAAAATTCAGAATATTGTTTAGCTAGTGATTTTATCTTTAATTAATTAGCATGGGAAAATCCATTTCTAAAATCATTGCTAAATGCCCACCATTACCTACGTGAAAATTTATGATAATAGTAGTTAGGGACAATTTTCAATCAAAAAGTTCCAAATCTAATCCATCATAAATCCAGTGATAATTTATAGTGAAATAGACATATAGATAGATAAATAGATAGAAATATAGATAGATAGATAGATAGAATGACAAATAAATAGACAGATAGATAGATAAACAAATAGATCAATAGATAAATAGATAGATAGATAAACAAATATCGATAGATAAATAGATAGATAGATGGATAGACTGATAGATAGACTAATATATAAGGATATATAGACGGTATAGATAGAAAGATAGATAGATATGTATATATATATATATACACACACATACATGGATAGATATATAGACAGATAGATAGATAGACAGATAGATAAGAATATATAAAGACAGATGGATAGATAGATTAATATATAAATAGATTTTTAAATGGATAGATAGATAAATTGTTTGAAATATAAACATAATAGATAGATAGATGAAAAATAGATAGACAGATAGATAAACAAATAAATAGACAAAAAGATAGACAGATACATAGACAGTAATATAGATAAAAAATTTTATAGATAGATAGATAAATAAATAAATAGATAGATATATAGACAAATAGATATATAGATAACAGACATAGAGATATACAAACATATAGATAGATAGATAAATAGATTGATAGATGGAGAGATAGATAGAAGATAGTTAGACAGATAGATAGACAAGTAGAAAGATATATATAGATATATATATATATATATATATATATTGATAGAGAGGCATATATATAGACATATAGATAGACAGATAAATATACACATTGATAAAAAGACACAGACAAATAAACATAGACAAATAAATATAGGAAAACAAACAAAAAATAATATATAAATAAACAATCAGGGAGGCATACAGTCAATCAGGTAGGTAGATAAACAGATTGGCAAAGATTTAGAGAGACAAATAAATAGATATAGTT